>CM069443.1:70133091-70313419 GCA_035610835.1 Ophiura sarsii | reverse complement strand
AAAGCCAGTCAGACTCATGAACATCAGGGTTTTTCTTCCCTTGCTCTAGCTTAACCCCCTAAGAACTATCCCTGCTGATTAGTCAGAAAGATGGATACATCATTTATTGCACCAATGAGAGACATTGTTAGAAGAATTGTATCCCTGATAAAGATGGGAGTGAAATATTTTAGAAGCAGTATTTCAATTGGTTATTCAAATGGGTATATCTTGAAATTAACCAATAATAAACATTGCTAAAGGGGCAGGTAGTGCTCAGGGTTAAGAATGCTTCTAATTTCAACTCTTGGAGTTCAATCAAAGAAATTAATAAATACAACACCATATGACTTTTTAAAACTTTTTACACATACCTCTCCAAACAAATCAATTCTCTGCTTATTCAACTGTCCCCCAGAGATAGTGCTTTTATAGTGAAGAGCATCTGTAAATATAAGCATAAAGGGTTGACATTATAGTTAGTACATTGTCCTCAATATGTGACCCATCACATCGAAAACAGACCAGTTGTCTCCAGATATGAAAATTGAGATTTGAAATTCATGTTAACCCTAACCCTGCTAAATCTCCACGCACCTGCTGCTGCATTGCCTCGATGACGTCACCTACCACAGGCATATTTGGGCAGGAAGTTGCTGCCCGCATATGCGCCGGGAGTTTAGCTCAGTCGGTAGAGGGACAGACTTTGGTGCGGATGGTCCCACGATCGAATCCCAGGGTGCTGGGTGATTTTTCAAGTCAAACAATTAGTACTTTTTCCCACTCCCCTCCCCCCCGATACGCACAAAAACATAGCCCGCGGGGGTTAGGGTTAATAAATGTCAATTTTTCATGTTCATTAAAGAACTAACATCGAACATGGAACACAGGTTTTTATGCAACTCAGAAGGTTGAAAATATTGTTATGTTCTGACTTTTTTCTCACTTTCTCTTGTTATTATCTGCAGATGAGCCTTGCCGACAATTGGTCGGTTTTGATGTGCTGGGTCACATACATGTATATACAAACTCTTTTATTTCACTATATCATCTTCTTGTCACAGGATTTACAGTTTTACGATATCGGTTTGGGTTCGAATCACATCAGGTCTAAGGCGGTGATGGTGAATATAAATACTGAAAACTATATAACTTTTATTCCAGGAAAAGTGATAATATGAATAGTTTAAAGGTGAACCAAAATGTAATTTAAGTATGTTTTATTAAATGGAGGATATTGTAAAAAAAATACTGCAAGTCACGACTTGCGAATCCCCCTGGCTGGGAGATCAACTAAATGAGGTCAAAGGTCATATATGGGTCATGTTTCCCCCGGTGTTCATGTTTCTTTTCTCCAAGTTTGAGATCAATCGGGCAACTTTAACGATTTGACCTCTAGATGACCTTTGACCTCAGATGACCTCGGATGACCTCTAATTATTTTTGACATGTTCCCACGGTGTTCATTGCACAATTTAAACCCTTGTTGACCTTTGACCTTGGTTGACCTCTAATGACCATTGACCTCACATGACCTCTAATTTGTTTTAGACATGTTCCCCCGGTGTTCATGTTTCTTGTGTCCAAGTTTGACGTCAATCGGGCAACTTTTACGATTTGACCTCTGGATGACCTTTGACCTCTAGATGACCTATGCAAATTAGACCCCCCCAAAAAAAATAAACCCGGTGTTAATGTTTCTTTTCTCTAAGTTTGACGTCAATCGGGCAACTTTTACGATTTGACCTATGGATGACCTTTGACCTCAGATGACCTATGCAAATTAGACCCCAAAACAAGCAGTCACATCTTTTGACCATGGCCTACCTATCGCTGAAGGTTTGAAGTCAATCCGTCTATCCGTTCAAAAGATACAGCATTCGGAAAAAAAGGCTAACCAAAAGGCACACCCCTACACCCCCCCCCCCCCCCCCCCCCCCCCACACACATTACATGATGACAAAATCCCCTTCTGGTTTTACAAACCAGGGGGATAAAAAGAAGAAAAGAATTACCCCTTTAATATTGCCCAGGAAACAAAATTAAGAGTTTCTATGCTTGTATAATTTGTATCATACTGTCCATGGCCATACGTCACAGGTATAACTCAAACTCAGGTCGATAGCGTAAGTATTCACTGATAACATTTGTTTGTTCAGACCTATCGACCGAGTCCCAGGCAGATACCGAGTTACAAGTTACACCTGTTACCTAGTAAGTAACGTGTCATCTGCATATATAGTTCATCCCACACTAAAAAAGAAACACTGGCAATAATGATTAGTTTTATGTAGATCTTTTACCCTGGAATATATTTAAGAGTTATTATTTTTACATTATATTTTTCTGAAAAGGCTCCATCAAGTAAAGCATACTTTAATCACCATTTTGATCGACTTTAACCTTAACCTTCCTGGAACTTACCACACTCAGCACGTACGTAGTTCAACTTGTGAAAACATTTAAGCTCTTTGAACCTCATCTGTGTAGTCAGCAGCGCAGTGGAGACTGATGCATGTTCCCCTTAAATTTGACCCATTTTTCTCCCCTGATAGTTCAATTCACAAAAACACACCCGGGGAGTTAGGGTTAAGGGCTTAAATAACACAGGGGAAACAGGAAAAACACCTTTGAGATTTATACGCTAACAAAATTACTTGAAGCCAATATAAATAAAGTAACAGCGTGACTCAAGCAGTAAATACTGCGCGCTCATCCTTTTACAGCAATGCATGCTATCTGAAAAACTGCAGTTTGTGTGAAACGACTACTTGCTACACAATGGGTAGTAAATACACAATGGGTAATAATAGATTTTGCATCTTTTATCAATCAATGTCCATGGACCCCATGAGCGGGGTATGCCCTGAACATTAGAGGATAGATATAATTTTTTTGTAATAAGAAAAATTTAGGGCAACAATTTAATCAGTCAATAGTATAAATGTTAGCTATGCAACAAAACACTTTTGTTATTCAGAAATGCTGAAATAGCTAGGGCCTAATTACTTTTTTGAACAAATAAAATGAACAACACATACTAGATGTTAAAAATGTTATGTCATTGTCGGAAATCAAATTATAATCCAAATACACAAAATAGGCAAGACTCATGCAACACATATGATCAAATATAGCAAGCAGGTGAGAGCATTAACTTTGATGGCAAAACTTATAAATCTTCTGTGAGCCAACCCGTCGTAAAGATACAAAGGCTCTATTCCACAAATAAATCAACATCCATTATAATTATAATCAGTAGAAGTTTGGACAAGTACTAAGCAATTGTATTGTTATGATGCATAATTTTACAATACAAAAGCAAAATAGCTACAGTAGAGCAGGGTCCTTTGGATGAATGGTGTAACTTTGAATAATACTTTGTAAATTTCCCAATTCGCAAAATAATTTATGGTTCAATGTGTAGTAACAGCTTCTTTTCAGGTTCCTAGCTCTAGCATAAATAATGGGTGATGGCGACACTGCATGCACATAATTGACTGACTTTCAATAAATAAAAAACATTTATTCCTTCTGTTTGTCTTCCTTTGCAAAATGTAAATTTTGCACCAAGTGCCAGTTCCTCAACACCACAAAAAACAAACAAGAAAACGTTCAGCTATGAAAAAAGCACAATTTCGGGCTATCAATAAGTGCTCACCTTTACGAAATGTCTGCTCAAGTCTAAAACGATCTGTAAAGTCATTGCAGGTAGTGCAAAGAAATGAGAAGTGATTAGGCTATATTACAAAAATCATTTGTCTCAAAGCTCCCGCGCGCCATGTTAGGTAATTGATGTGCGTTAGAAGAAACTTTTTTCTTTTTTTTTCTTTTTTTTAAATCCCAAAATTTCACAAATATTTTAGATTTTTATTGATCACATCATTTTAAATACAAAAAGGTCACTTTTACAAGGATTTCAATATTTTATATTTAAAAAAATGTAAAAAAAGTATTCCGCATTAGGTTTTGAAAAATTGAAGCGCTTTGAGACAAAAGATCATGTTTTTAATATAGCCTTATGACTGCATATCACTTGTTTATAGGTTACTGTGGAAATTCATAACATTTTACTTTGGTACGGTACCAAGGAATTTTCTGAGGGGTGTATAATCCCAAGGAAAGTTGAAATTGAAATGTAAGTATTTTCACAGGACCTGATAAATCAACTGATCCCAAAGTCATTAACTTCATAACTGTAATTCAATGAATCAGTGTGGGTAAGAACCCCGCCCCAGACATCATTTTTATTTGTCCCCCATTTCTAAAAACTATAGTTTAATCAGTTCCAATTGTCGAGATATATGTGTTTTTTATCGCTCCGCACGCGCAAAGTAATCCAAGCGTAAGCCCGCGAATATGGCCACACGCACACAGTATTGATCGCAGACATGAGTCATGTATAATTGCATATGATGCACAGTTCGTAGTTACCTTTAAGCCCGCCCACGTTATTCTGTATTTATTCGCTACCGTAAGGAGGCTTCGCCAATTTGGAGCTGATCAAACTATGGCCTTGATACTGCATCCACTATAAAATATGCTCTGATGTCGCTGCACAGAATGTGAATTTAACTCAAATATTACCTCTTATGACTGGGTACGTAGTCTTCAGCAAGTATGTCTTGTACATTTTGAAATGCAAAAATCTTTCTTGGTGAAACACAGTTGTTTCATGCTCTTCTTTGGACGGGGATGAATCAATCGTTGCTGCAAGAAGCGGAGAAGGAGGTCTGCCAACTGGAGAAACTGCAAATTAAAATGTAGTGTTTTAATATTGCTTTTTATCTCAATCCGGTCCTTAGGGCTAGAAATTTGGCGAAAATGCGATATTCCGATTCTCAATTGATTCTCGTGGACAGGTTTGCGAAAGTCTAATTGGATTTTCCAAATTTTCAAAATCGCACACAAACTTAATTGACGAGAATCTTGGATCTTAGTCAAATGTGGTAAAGGTGAAACGAAATTCTAGCCCGGTCCTTCATCTTGTAAAAAGCAATACTTCCTATACATAACCTTTGGGCAATTTTGTTCTTCTTTGTCTTACCGTTACTTTGTTGTTAGCCCTCTTACTGCACAGTAAGGAGAGAAAAAAATTGTTGAAGTGCTAATTTCTTTAAATTGGGTCGGTATCGAAAAATGTATGATTTATGTCAAGACAAAATTGGTATAAGCCTATATGTCAATTTAACTAATGTTTCTAGTGTGATAAAAGTCTAAAAACTAACTTATTCATTTCAAGAAATAGTAACATTTAGACACTTTAAGGACAAATTTAAATCTTAAAATTAAAAAATTAAAAAAACCCACAAAAAACCGGGGGGGGGGGGGGGGCTGAAAATGTATGATTTATGTCAAGACAAAATTGGTATAAGCCTATATGTCAATTTAACTAATGTTTCTAGTGTGATAAAAGTCTAAAAACTAACTTATTCATTTCAAATAAAAAATTTAAAAAAATAATAATAAAAAATAATAAAAAACCCACAAAAAACCGGGGGGGGGGGGGGGGGGGGAGGGGGCGGGGGGCTAAAAATGTATGATTTATGTCAAGACAAAATTGGTATAAGCCTATAGAGGCTGATCATTTTGTCACGGATGGACATTTGTGCAAAACATGAGCGAAAAACAGTTTGTAAAAAGTAACTACTGACATTTATTCAACTTTTTATGTTTAATGTTATAGAGAATCATCAACTTTATTGAAATACACAAAAAAAAATAAGGTGTGGTTTGTTACTAAAAATAGAACGACGGAAATGTTTGTGTCACGGACGGACTAGATAGAAATAGGGTTCTCTACCTTTTAGTGCTTCTTTTTAATTTCTATCTAGTCAACTCCATATTCCCCAATGCTTTCCATGTCAAATAGGAAGTAAGATACATGGTTTGGATATCTGATACACAGCATTTGAAAATATACAGGGGTAGGGTAACAAACTTTGTCACGGACGGACATTTTTGAGCGTCACGGACGGACACAAATGTTAACTACATAAAAAACTTTGAAATTGCCACTTATTTACACTTTAGTATGAAAAAATGGTATCAAATACTTACAAAATAGTAAGAAAAATGTTAAGTCATGAATTTTCAGTCTTAGTAATAAAAAGCAGTCAAGATATTAGTCTTTTTCCAACACTACGGACAAGATAGAAATAGGGTTCTCCGAACCTTTAGTACTTCTTCTTAATTTCTATTTAAACAATTCCATATTCCTCAGGCTTTCCAGGTCAAATAGTAAGTGAGATACATGGTTTGATACACAGCATTTGAAAACAGATTTATTTTTTACAGGTGAAGGGTAGACCCGTAACAAACTGTGTCACAGACGGAAATTTGTTAGCGTCACGGACGGACACAGATGTTGAAGAACTTTGAAATTGCCACTTATTTACATGACAAAATGGTATCAAATACTTACAAAATAGTAAGAAAACTTGAATGTCATCATTTTTCAGTCTTAGTAATTAAAAAGGATCACAAGATACCAAAACCAGTGTGATGGTTATATATATTCAAAGGTTGCAGAATTTGGCACTTTGATAGCAGAGGGTGATCGGTTCAAGATTCACATTGGTGTGAAAAAAAATCTTTTTTATATTGATATTGAAATGTACCTCGCAATATTGGACAACATCTTGGCTAACTGAAACTGTATTCGAAAAGACGAAAAAATGTGGAAAAGTTTTCGGAACAGTCCATTATTGCCCAAGGGGTAGAAACAAGATGCGTCATGGACAGACATTCTTAGTAGAAGTTGACCTTGCCATATTTTATGTTAATGAAACATTTTCTAAATTTTTTAATTAAAAATTGATAGATGGCACATTTATCCATTAAATAAGAAATATATTTTAGAAAATAAGTTCTGGGAAGTAATTACCCTGCCCTTGTGATAACTTTTTGATGCAGAGCTGTCTGTCCGTGACGCAAAAAAAGTTTTAAAGTTTTACAACTTTTTTCAAGGAAGGAGAGAAAAAATAAAAACATAGTGAGCTATCTCCCCTATATACCCCCTTTCTCATGTAGAAATGAAACTTAACAATGGCGTCAAAAAATAAGTTAAATCAGTGATTAAAAATTGTCACAGACGGACACAAATTTTGTCACGGACGGACATTATTCAGTTCTGAGTACAAATGCCAAACTGAATCCTGCCCCTCTTACCATAAATGGCAAGAGATAGGCTGCATCATGTAAATAGACTGTATGCTGTGATATAACTTTGTAAAACAATTTTGACTCTTCTTTGATAAATTTTGTTCGATTAATTATGTAAAAGACTGTATGCTGTGATACAACTTTTTAAAACAATTTTGACCCTTCTTTGATAAGTTTTTGTTAAATTAATTGTGTAATTAAAGGTTAGTGATAATGGATACATGTAGGCATCCAACCGTGTTTTGAGTTTTTCAAAGTTTCATGAAGAAAAAGCCTGCAACTTTTGATAGTGCAAAGCATAAAATTAAATTTGTGCTAACATCTCCAATGATACTTTCTGATTTCAATGCTGTTACTTGCTTTTATTTTACATACACTTATTATATGGGGCAATTTTAAACAGTGTCTTTTATCTGATCTCATGCTACCCCTTTTATTTGCAAGCATTATTTCAGCATGTACAGGCAGTAAGGTTAACAAGTGCAAGCTATACTACAGATTCACCAAAGAAGATCTGCTGAGGGTTCACAAATGCGCAAATAAGCAAATAACTTCATTTGACAAGTAATTTTACAGTGCACCTGGTGAGCATCATAACATGTGCTCACTGCTGTAGCAAACCTACTCATTTGCATAAAGGGCATACCTGTATGGACTAGTTCATTTAATGGTAAAAGGGGTGGTATTCAGCTTTGCTTGTGTGCTCAGAACTGAACAGTAGCTAACAGTGTCCGTCCGTGACAAAATGTGTGTCCGTCCGTGACAACTTTTAATTAAAGATTTAACTAATTTATGCCTGCCCTAATTAATTAATACTCCTGCATGGGAAAGAATACATATAAGGGAGATACTTCACTATGTTTTTAATTTTTTACTTTGTCCTTGAAATTAGTTAAAAAACTTTTAAACTTTTTTTGTGTCACGGACGGACAGCAAAACATCAAAATGTTAACGCAAGTCTAGCGATATAACTTCCCCAGAACTTTTTTTCCAAATATTTATCTTATTTGATGGAAAAGTGTGTCAGCTATCAACATTACATCACAAAACTCTGAAAATGTTACATTAACATAAAAATATAAGATGATGAATTTGAACTAAAATGTCCGTCCGTGACGCATCTTGTTTTCACCCCTTGGACAATAATGGACTGTTCCGCGAACGTACAGCATTTTAATTTTTTTTAAATGCAGTTTCAGATAGCCTAGATATTGTCCAACATTGTGAGGTACCTATCAATATCTAAATAAGAAATTTATTTTTTCATAACCATGTTAACCTTTAACCGATCAGCCTCTATATGTCAATTTAACTAATGTTTCTAGTGTGATAAAAGTCTAAAAACTAACTTATTCATTTCAAGAAATAGTAACATTTAGACACTTTAAGGACAAATTTAAATCTTAAAATCAAAAAAATCAAAAAAACCACAAAACACCGACCATAATTTTTGCGATTTTAGGGTCGGGAGCTGAGGGCCACACAACCTTTTTTTTGTGTGGGCCTAATGAAATACCAAACAGAGATCCTCTCAGTTTCTTTTTTTGAATAATTGCTTTCATTAAGTTGTATACCAATTCATATCACGCAAAAATGGTGTAGTGCTTATTGTGGTTTGGTCTAATATAACCAGAGTCTATCAACATAGAGTTGCTGGAGTGAATTGTAATGCCTAGGAACGGTAACACTTTCCACGCGTCAGGCAGCTGCAGACGACATTCCAAATGTTCACAAAATGTATCAAAAATGTCAACATTGTTAGATTTCATAACCATAATTGAATCACCATGTGAAATGCAGTGAAATAAGTACAAACATGCCTAGTATTGGTTCAGTAATCCTTGAGATAGACTTTGAAAATTGCTAAATATTTCTGGAAAATCTGTTATGTGTATGGTACAACTAATACTAATAGCCGCGTGGAAAGCTTAACAAAGGAATGCCAAGAAATATATTGGGGTACTTTTGTTACTTTTGATGGGCACTTACCAGGTTCTTCCACTGTGTCATCCTGCTCAGCATCACCGACCGTTTCAAATTTGTAGGTCTCCAGCTGTGGCCTCCCTCGTAATACCACACCGCATATGCCGCACACGCTCTCATTGATGGTGTAATTCTCCAGGGTTTGCTCGATCCACTGGTGCGGTGTACCAAGAACGAATTGAGCTTGATCTCGAGCGGTCTCCTTGCGTATGGTGAACTCTATTTCCTCGTTGTAGGCGTACGTAGCAGCTCGTAGCAGTTTCATTTTTTTCAGCATATGTCTAGCCCATCGTTGAATCTTCCTGATCGCATTTTCTACCTCCTGTTCCTCGTCCAACTTCTCGTGCTCCTGACGTATTCTGTCCGCTACTTCCGGAGGTATCTCGACTTCTTCTTCTTCTGCCGGATCGTCCCTCTTATCAACATCACTGCCATCGTGATCCTCGGGTAAGCGTGCCGGAACATTTTCTATGGGTTTGTAGGGAATATCTAAGAATTTGTTTGCATCTAGCCTGACACGGAGAAGACCTGGGCCATCGAAATCGCGCACGTAATTCTTCCATTCACACTGATAGCAGAACTCATCTTCTCTAGCTTGGAGCAGGGATTGAAGGCACACGAGGGCGTCTCGTGTGCCTTTGGCGGCCTTCACTGACTCTACTGCTTTGGCTAAACGCGGCGGGTAGCTCTTAATAGGGATGCTATGAAGCAATCTGCGAATATCTGTTGCACGATCATAAGAGAAGGCTGGCCCTACATTGCACAGCATGACCAAGACGAACACGAAGGCACGCTCCGCCTCACCAGACATTATGCATTTGTAGTCTGCAAAAGCGTCGCAGAGGATGTTGAAGTATCTAAATTTCCCAAGGGCACAGATGAGATCCACCATGTATTCTAGCTTGTTATAGATCAGATTCTGCATTGCTGAACGACTAGCCTTGATCTGGGCTATAACTGTGTATGCCTCTATGGATTTGAATTTGCGGGAGCAGAGAGCATCGTAATAGTTGAGCTGTGCTAGGTAGCTTGCAGGGATTACGACGGTATTTTTCTCGACTTTGGCCAAGATAGCAAGCGAAATGGTAAGCCAAAACTCAAGCAGAGAGACGATATTCCTTATCGTCGGGATGAGGGGCGCTACAGGATGCGTTGCCATGGCGCCGATGAATCGGATGAAAGATGCAAAGGATTCCAGAGCAACATCTCCTTTCTTGGCGTCGTACAACTTTGAGAAACTCTCAAAGAAATTCCGCATATAGCTCATGTACACGGTGCGAGATTTGCCTCTATCCAGTCTGGGTATTCCGGTTAGCTGGCTTCCAGCTCCCGGGATACGCAACATTCCCAAGGGACTCTTAGCGGCTTTCCATGTGTCATTGCAGTACTTCTCTTCCTTTGCCACCCATTCTTCCATCGTTTTAGGCTTCTCATTGAACAGACGATGTACATTCCAAACTTGTAGCCAGATATCTGTGTTGGCTCGACGATCTACAAGCCGATCACCTTTGCGCGAAAATTTGTCCGATTCCTCGCGCTTAGATTTCACGTACCACTTCATCTGCATCTCGACCTCCACTACGCGAACTACTTGAACAAACTTGCGGGTAGCTATACCATTCACCCTGATCTGCCAATGACAATGTCGTGGGTAGAATAGACTATACAGATGCTCACAATTACCCTGTTGTACGCTCTCATCAAACACCTCTTTCATATATGGTATGAATGATGCCATATTAGGTAGGCCCTTTGCTTTGTTGATGTGGTGATCTAGCAGGATTGAGGAGACCACGTTATTGACATTCTCCAGTAGTATTCCTTGCTGATGTGCTTCGTGCTTGGATTTGCAAGAGTCTGGTCTGGTACACTCTAATCCAATGATATAATCCGGACACTGCTCTAATTTCTCGCTGGCATCTTGACAAACCTTCCGTAGAATCTTCACCCAACGAATGACCATCGGGATCAGATCATTGTGGATGATCTTCAGATGCATCATCTCCAAATCGCATTCAACTGGAACCACCTCAGTCAGCAACCTCTCTATTCGAGCGCCCTCACGTCGGCTGAACGACACCTTGGTGCCTTCTCTAGCCTTCTCAATGCCGTAGTATTCATCACACAATCCAGCCAAGCGTTTTTCCTCTGCTTTCTTGGGTTTAGCCACTGCGCTGATGAGATCAAACAGCCTCTGCAGAGGACTGAACACCGCCCTCATCTTATCGTACCTTGGAGGCGCCAGACCAGTGAGTAGTTCATCAGCTGCATGAACTTCCCCGACAGAGTTCCTGGCTTGTACGAACTCTAACCTAGCGGCCTTTACTGCCTCAGCATTGCCCTTCACAATCCCAAGCAACATCCGAGCTTCAGCAAGTCTCACGTTATCTTTGCTGGTTTGAAACATATCAAGGGCGGTAGTCAGATCCACTTCCAACAACTTCTTGATGTTGTCTTCAGTCACGGCGCTTGGCATCAATTTGCGTGCACACGCCAGGTGGCACTCCCCGATGAACTGGGCATGGACGGACGTATCTAATCCCTCGCATGCATCTTCAAACTTCCCTTGTGTTCGCAGAATCTGGGCAGCCTCGAAATGCTTTCCTTCTTCTTTGAGGATGTCAATGGCAAGAGGATACAGGCCTTTCTTCTTGAGGAAGTTGATGCGGTCCTCAAACTTTGGTAGCTGGTCGAGGGCTTCCTTCATTTTCTCCATATTCCAATTTCTATGGTGGAAGTTTGCAGCTTGATGGCACAAGTTCTCCACTGTATCGGATGCTCTGTATGTAAAGAGAAACCACAAACATTGTACCAGGGCTTGAATTAATCGAAGGCATCTTCGATGCCCCACCTAGTAGCCTTGATGCCCTCAATTTCTGGCTGTTTTTACTCCATTCAAAAGTACATAATGGCTTTGGATAAAGTTGGTGCCCCTTTCAAATTGCCTTAAATTGCCTGCCCTTTTAATTTCTTATTTCAGGGCCTGCATTGTACCATTTATATGTATGGACGAGCAAAGGGAGATTAGCCTAGTTACAGGTGCAGTTTTTTCTGCACCAAGGCCACTATCTTTTAAAATGTTGCCATTTTTAGAAGCATAAGATTGTCCCCCCTGGGTATTCAGTTGTACAGGAAAATTGTCCCCAACATTATTTTAACACTTTCAATGCAGCTGGCGTCTGCAGACGACATTTCAAAATATCACTAAATGTTTCAAAAATGTAAACATTGTTGAATTTCATTACCATAGTTAGAATCCCCATGTGAAATGCAATGAAATAAGTACAAACATGCCTAGTATTGATTCAGTAATCCTCTGGGTAGACCTTGAAAGTTGGGAAAGGTTTCTGAAAAATATGTTTTGAATAATGGTAAAACCAATAGCCGCGTGGGAAGTGTTAAAATCTGGGTTGGTCGAGCCAATAGGTTTTTTGTGTCAACTTATGGGTACGCTAACTATGCCTACCTTGGAGGTTTGATCCTGCTAGAGGGCGGTTTGGTATCGCCATACTCAGCATTAAATCGCTCCACGACGTCCGCTGCCTTGATATGCCTGCCCAATATGGCGAGTAGCTCAATAGCCTTGGCATAGTCACCGCTCTGCTCGTAACAACGGCTGGCATCGGCGGGTCTCTTGGCTCGATTCTCGTAGATCTTAGCAGCCTTTTGCATCTGTGGATATAGTTATTAAGAAAAATGTAAGCTATGTGTTAGGAGAGCTTATCAAAAGGAAACTGGCCTACTTTGGGCACATCATAAGAGGCAGTGGTAGCTAACTGGCACTCAACATCATAGAGAAGGGAAAGTGGAAGGCAGCAGGAAAAGAGGTCGTCAGAAGAAACAATGGTTCGATAACATCAAGGAATGGACCGGAATGAGTCTAATAAAGGATAAGCATCTGGCACCACACAGAGCATCTTGGAGAAAGATGATCCGGAGATGTGAACGTATGGCAGCCAATCGTCACAACTGATGGAGGCCCAAGGCAAGGCAATGAGTACAGTGTAATCATTTTTATTACCCTGGCAGAAAATAGGTACACTTCAGTGTACCTAAAATGACCAGAAAATGTACTTAAATTGTACCTAATCAAGAAATAGGTACAGATTAGGTACGTATTGGAACTTAGTGTATATACCTAAAATGTACCTACCCTAATTTGTGTACCTATTAATGTATACCTATTTTGTACCTATTTGGAACTTGTACCATACTCGACTATGTTTTATACCTAAATAGTACCTATTTCAGACTTAAATTTTGTTGGATGTACCTAAATGTACCTATTTCAGATACATACATCATTAGTGTACCTATTTTGACAAACAAGTACCTATTTTAAACTCTGACATTGGTTGATACTGGGATATTAATTTGATGGTGTACCTAAATGTACCTATTTCAGACTTAGCAATTTTGGATATGAATACTAATTTGATGGAGTACCTATATGTACCTATTTCAGACTGAACAATTTCAATATGGATACTAATTTGATGTAGTACCTAAATGTACCTATTTCAGACATGTCAAAGGTTAAGTAAATAACTATGACATGATCATCAACTGCCATATTTCAAATCTGCTGTTGTCTATAATACTAATAGCTGTGCATGGCAGTTGTGATGTGGAGTATATAATGATGGATATTTTGGTTTCTTTTGAAAGGTATTTACTATATTATGTTAATTGTGAATCCCTTGTGTCTACAGAACAGTAATGTGGAATATGTCACTAAAGAATTATATATAAAGCATGATGGCTATATGTTTGAAATATGTAATGAGCTGAATACCTTTACATCAGCTTAATAAGCTTAATACATAGACCATATTACTCTTTGTTTGCAAACTTTTCACCCTTTGCAGATTTATATACTTATAGCTTTTATAAATTATAGTCAAGGCTCTACTACATAGTGGTAGTGATAGGGTATTATTGCAAAGGGTCTTTCAGGGGTCACATCAGCTCATATTTTTGGTATACATGTAAACTTATGTAATATATATTTTTCTAACATCATGACTCTGGTTACTCTCCATTTATGTGTGTTTGTTGCAAGTGCTCAAAAGGTCTAAAATTAGACAAAACATCTAAAATTACGTCTAAAATTGTTGCGATTTCAGATACAATTTTAGACGTTTTGTATTAACTTAATTTATACTGTCCCTCCGTAGCAATTCATAATTTACCGTGATATGGTTTACAAAAAACTGGGTATTTTTCATCAGCAGGGTTAGAATTTCGGCAAGAATGTACAAAGGATGCATGGTTATACGGGTAGACTAGTAGTTACAATCATTACCTTCATACAATAGCAGCAATGAGCATATCTTACCTTTGTCAATTATATAACGTGAACAACCCTCACATGAATTATTCAAATTGTACCTAAAATGACCTGTTTCGGCTTCAAAACAGGACAAATTAGGTACACATACCTAAATTGTACCTAAATTGTACCTATTCTGCTTTTAAATAGGTACAAAACCTAACTTGAACCTATTCTGCTTTCAAATAGGTACACTAACCAATTTGTACCTAGATAGAGTACCTAATTCTAGATAGAGTACCTAATTTGTACCTATTTTTTTCAAGATATGTAGAGTACCTAATTTGTACTTAGTTTTTTCAAGTGTACCTAAAATGACCTGTTTTCGGTTCCAAAACTGGACATTTTAGGTACACTGCATAGGTACAATTTTAGGTACACTAGGTACATTTTAGGTACAGTACCTAATACCTATTTTCTGCCAGGGTACAAGTAATCAATAATTATAAGAATAAAACAACTTATTGAGCACCGGTATCCACCATCTAACATCAGAGATGTAACAGAAGAGATAAAGTAAAATTTCCTGAAAATCAATCGACCAAATGCGAAGTTTACGCAGTGATCACGGCCGAGCGCTTGCGTGCGGTATCAAACATTTATGGGGGCATATTAGAATAGGCTACAGGGTATCAACTCCCTATTTTATTTTTTTTTCCACTTTTTTATGATGAAATATCATCCATTCTGGAAATGCAAAAACAAAAACAAATCAATTTTCGGAATTTCTTGATGGCCTTATTTTCGTGGAAAAGCATTCACGACAAGAACTTGACAAGTGTTCAATATACAAAATACAATTAATAGGTTTGTGATATTCCTGTGGTTTTTACCTCTAAATTTTCAAAATTGACAATTTATGGTCAAAATATTTCTAATTTTTTTACAAAAAGTATGTTGACAAACTTTTTGTGTCTTATTGAAAGAAAATTGTAATCCTAATTTTTTTTTAAATAACCAAATTCAAAATGATTACCTCTCCAATCTTCTCAAAGACTTGTGCACACAGCGCATATTCCTTGGCATTAAATAGGCACTTAGCAGCCAGACTCTCTAGATCCCCGCACTGTAAGAATGCCCGAGCCGCTGCCAGGAATTCGTCTCTCATTTTGCTGGGCTGATCACGCAGACGGTCTGCTTCCAATGCGCGGTGATGAGCCTCGGCCTTCAACTCTTTCTTCTCTGTAATGTGGTGAACAAATCCATTTGGCAAATTATATTGCATGCAAAGGCTACTGGGATAAAAAATATATACTGTAAAAGTGACAATTTTCGCTCTACATTTATTTACGCAGCAATCGTGAAAATAAAAACGCACAAATATATTCATTTTGTATGTAGGTCTATGTATGGAAGCTCAAAAAAACAAAAATAAAAACAAAAAGCAAAATTGTTCCAAATGTGCGAAGCGCGAAAATTTACACATGCGATAAATTTATATATTTACAGTATATAACAACAACACACCCACCCCAAAAAATCAGACATTCAGATACCAGCACACGCTGCCCTTTAATAACAGATTAATATGTGACATGATCAAGCGGAATGAATCATGTTGGCAGTTTTCAATTTTGATATGTTTATCATTTAGAAGCAGGTGGAAAATGCTACAGTATGGCCCAAACCCCACTAAAATTGAACTTCTAGTTTAAGTTACAAACAATTTACCAACTGAGAAAACATACAAATTTGTCACTTCTTTTTACTGTGGGCGCAGATGTATTTTGTGCCAATCAGCAAATTTGTTAAGTTCTAAGCATGAAGCTGGCATTGACCGTATCTAATCTGTGGATTATTTTACGTCATTTCATGCATACGCGCATGACTTTTATGCCAGCAAATAAATGTGATGACATGATTTGTGGATACGTGGATCTACTTGTGGTGTGTGGAGCCCATAGATGCAGGGAACCAAAATAATTTGGCTTATGAGATTGTCTATATCTTATAACTCACCATCTCCAGCTCTTCTGTAGCATTTGACAGCAACAAGCCACAATTTGTGTTCATAGAAGTAGTCTCCTTTCTTGTCCCATTCTTCCAGGGTAGAGGCCTCAACAAACATAGAGTCCAGTTCTGTGATAAATACAAGAAACACTTGTTATAGTTAAAATCAGTTCCAAATTGGCGATGCCTCCTCACAGCAGCGAATGAAAACGTAGGGATGCGGGTGGGCTGAAGGCAACAAGCACACTGTGCAATGTGCATCATATGCATATTGGGTGCATGCTAGCAAAACCTTGTGGTTATAACTTTGTGCATACGCTTGGATTACTTTGCACGAGGAGAGATAAAAAAAATGAATATATCTCGCCAATTTTGGATTTCATTAAACTATAGACATATCATGATCGCCATCAAGTTTTGACCAAACAAAACAATGTCCTTAAAATTGTGTAAAGAATGTTATACATACATACCATTCTACGATGGTCATTCAATAAGTTCTACCCCCCTCACCCAAAACATCGCTAATATGAATGCCAGCTTCATCACATTTGTCATGATTATAGCTCTGAACCATAGCTACATATTTAGAGTAAATGATAACTTATATCACTTTTGTTCTCATGCGATCAAAGCCAGCAAGAGATTTTTGACAATGGACACGGAAAATTACCCTAAAGATATAAGGCTATATTAAAAAAAACACCTTTTAATATAGCCTAAAATACATGATTTTTTTTCTCTCCGTATTGTATAGTTAAATATAACAGCCCGATTTAAATACTGAAAATAGAAAACAATGGATGATTTTTGAATATAATACTGTATTATCATATATACATCGAATTGTAGGCGATAATACCGTTGTGGGCATGCAAATAGTTCAATATCAACTCGAAATGTATTGCTACGTCTTTAACATACTGGAATACTGCTATTCTGTCGCATTTTCTTTGTTACATGTCGAACATTAAATCTTAACATGATAGTCACTTTACAAGCTTTCCTAATATAATGCAACCTTTAGTTAATGGTCAATAATGTAGTCAGTGGTAGAAGATTATCACTTCGAGAGACTTTAAATCTGTCCATTTTGTAGTCCAGTTTAAATCTGTATATTGAATATGTCTTTAGTTAAGTACTTACGAAAAGTAAATATGATTTTGTCAGTGGATCTCTAGGGTATATATGATTTAAAATAATGGATATCCTGGTATGGGTCTGGCTCATTGGAAGACATTTCTTTTCTTCCCAAAAAATCGGTCACCTTGATTGTTTACAGTCTGTTCAAGAGATATCTGTAATTTAACAGTGCAGTTACAGGGAATTTGTCCACAACCTTTGCCCCACTTAAACCCTATTATAATGCAGTTAAGTGGTCCGATTGGGGAAATGATTAGCATTTTCTATTGTTAGCCAGAATCCCTGGATTAGGTTTGTTGTTATGCATGGTTAGCTTTTCAAGCGGGTGGCTTGAATAGGTCACAGAAGGGGTGATCATATCATTGATCGTTTCGTCTCCATCGTACGCGGTTCGTTTAGATTTTATTATTATATGCTGTTTAGCATATCTTTTCCGTATTAAATTAATGCAAGTGTTTTCTTTTTATTAGATGAGTAAATCTGCATTCACTCAGAGAAGTGACAGTTTGAGTAGATTGTGCTTGATATCTGATGGTGGCCCAAGAAAAGTGTTTTGGAAAGGTGTCTCAGTTGGTATAGGAGAGAGAAAGAGTCAGTTGGTATAGGAGAGAGAAAGAGAGGTATTAATTCGGTGACGCATCATACATGTGACTACTATCAAGTTTTGAGGTATGTGTCTATTTTCAATTCGGCCTAGCATTAGGCCTTTGACCGTCACCGATCCTGTCTGGCCGCAGTTCGTAGCAGATGAACGACGTACCCAATTTATGTCGCATATAATTGTTTCTATTACAGATAAGACAGGGAGGAAGGGCGCAATAGAAAATAGTTTATTCACGGTTAAGCTTGCGCATTAGTGAATAAATTGATTTTGTCACAGGTTACAACACTACAAAGAGCACCTGATTGGTAATCAATAAAATGGCAATAATTAACTTCCCTGGATGCGATTTTTTTTTTTACTAGTAAACGTTTGTATCGGCTCACAGGTAAAATCAGTTGACTTTTTAATTAAAAAAAATTAAAAAATCATTTTATTCAGTGAGTTTTACTTTATTCCGTATTAATAATAATAATAATAATAAAACCATGCTTATTGAGCGCATAACACAATTAAGTCCCTATGCGCTATAACAAATAAAACAGAAACGCAAATATACAAAACTATACATGTAGTAGTAACAAAAGACACGACAAAAAGGAAATTAAAACAAAATAAATAAATTTTACAAATGTTTACTAGTAAAAAAAAAATGCTCCCTGGATAAACCAGGGAAGTTTCAACTTACACCTCCCTGGTTAAACTGCACATGTATACATCCCACAGTTTGAAACAAGTTTAATCAAATCTATCCTTTTAAAACTGCGATGGTACCAACTTCCTGTCATCGTACATGAATTTTTTTTTTTTAAAGTTTGTAATGTGAAGAATGTTATCATCTACAAGAAGTCGGCTGTTTCAGAATTCAGGCTGCTATGACTTGTTTATCATCAAGAATACAGAGGCCATGTTTTCTCCATAGACTTTACACAGTAAATAAGGCCCCGAGAGCCTCTCAGGCCTCTGAGAGACCTTTAAAAAGTTCCTTGGTACCAACTTCCCATTATCATTTTGCCTTGAAAAAATATATATTGTAGTTGAATATACATTTCATAAATATCCGCAAGTTTGAATTAAATCGGTTGGTTACTTTGAATGATATATAAAGCTAACTAGTTTTGCCCTGTGTTGTAGGTATAGGGGGTCAAGTCTATACCATAGTTAATTGACCATAGTTTTGAATTGTGCACTGTGTGTAGTAAATAAGAAAAAGGACAATAACTGCAAGATGTTTTGTCTCTTTAGAATTTGCCAAATGAATAGCATTTAGGAGATATTTTGCTGTTTTTATCCATTTCTGTCACACCAAATGGACGTTTGGTTTTCACTGCATCTACAGAAAAGTACAAGCATACTCAGACAAATTTACTACAAATTTGTAACTGAGATTCAAAACTACAATTGTGGAATATTACACACACCTGGCTTATAAAATAGCAAAGATAGGAGGTAGAACTTATTGAATGACCCTTGTAAATTACCAATTTTGTCTTGACATTATAAACCACGGTCTGACAGTAATATTTGTGGGCAAAAAATAAGAAGAAGAAAAAAAGGGGGTGGGTGGGGGCTCTTTCCTTTCAATGCATTTTGTGTCTGCAGCACACTCAAAAACATCCCTCTCCAAAATAATAGAAAGTTCTGAATAACCCCCTGTTTAATCAAGTGGACTAATCCAGTTGACTAATCCTGTTAAGGGATCTGGCATACAAAAGACAACAATAGACAGCACCCACACACATATAAAAGCCAATCTCACAACCCACTTAAAAAGCCTATCTCACAACCCACACACATCTTCATCGGAGCCTTTAATGCCATTGGATCATCATATGCTATAACCACATTACATTTCCATTTGTGCCTACTTACATGTACTTTACAGGTATGTCAGATCAGATATTTGATTATTTTGCTCATATTTCTTGACAGTTATCTTAGCTGATGATGGTTGCATAATTTGTAATTAATATTGTTTTGTTTGAAAAGTTTTACAGAACTTCCAATCAGTTTACTGTGAATGACTAATTTTATGCTTGTTTGGAAAAGTGTTCAAAACTTAAAATGTAACTTTTAATATTTCATCAATTTGTTGATCCAAACACATTGTTCTCTTTTGGACTCTTTATTCTAATTTGATCGAACTACTTATTGTTGAGATAAATAATACGTTGTTTTCTGTATTTTCATACTGATTAAGTTTGCTAAATAACTTGCACCAATGGTGAGATAACTTAAGTTTTGTTTCAAGCGCCAATACATTTTTGAGTTAACTTTTCATTTCAAAGATTATCCCCAAAATGTGAACTTGTGATTGTTGTTGTCTGCAATTTATTCATATTCTACAATATTTTTATTGTTATATGTAATTGAGGCATAATATTCAGAACACAATCTAGTTAGGCATTTCTTGAAAATGTTACTGCTTTCCAGAGTCAATACATATTTCTTTGTATGCATTTTGTGTTTTTTATACATCACAATGTTGATGATATTTAAAAGCATAAGTTTTACATATAGTAAACTTGGATCCTTATCAATTTAAGGCCCGACTCTTAGAGGAGGTTTACAATATGAAATAGTTTCATCAGGAATTCAAAAGAACATTACGAAAAATTCCAGAATGGAAACTTACTATTTTTCCATACGGGTTTCAACAACTTGTCTGTTGTCTTCCTCAGTGGATTGTGTTTGATCCAGAGCTAGTGTTTCTAGTCTGATTTTTGATAATGACGTCATCAGATGCTGATGATGACGTACTCTGGATCAGAGGGTCGTAAAGGTGACTGAGTTGGTAAGCCCCCTCTGGATTAGGAGGAGAGGCGGCAACAACCAACACAAGCACCTTATGAACGGCGACGAGGGTTTTATTGATTTATATTACAAGTGAATCATTGACACCTACCAAAGACAGCAAAAAAGTAACTCGGTTGTTGTAAAAGCACCTATAATTTTAAAATTGTTACTCAAATTCTAAAAATGAAAATACCAAGAGACGGAAAATTAATTACGGTCATTTTGACACCTTGTTTGTTAAAATCGATCGAGTATTGTTGTCGCGGTATGTGCTTACAGATGAAAAGTGCCCATTCCATTGTTGCAGTAACTCCTGTTGATCTCTCTGATTCAGCGTAATGAGCCATCGCTGTTCTACTGACAGTTTGCCCATGGCGATGACCTGTCCTGTCTGTCTTCTCGGACCTTCTGAGCATTTGGAGTTTTAAATTCATCCTTTTTAATTGTAAAGAAGTACGCCTGTCATCCCCATTTATTTTGTTCCGATTATGCTAATCAAGTTTACAGCACAACAAGAACAGCTAATCAATATTCCAGCTATTATTTGTCATGCTGAATCAGAGAGATCAATAGGAGTTACTGTCAGTAAGGCATCGGACTTCATCGCCTGTGGCCGGGTTCAATCCCTGGCGCTTGTTTCCCCCAAAATAATACCTGTTTTTCTCACCTATAGTTTAATTGCCAAAAACACACCTGGAGAGTTCGGGTACAAAGAACCTGATCAGGAACTTTTTGTGCATTTACCATCAATGCCAAGAGCTTACTTGCAAGAATACACTTACTGGTAACAACAATGTGGTCATGCATCCCTGATAAATTATTTACAATTTAGAATCAATGGTAATTATTTTCCTACTGTCTGATAGCTTGAGGGTGCTTCCATTAGAATGTAAATTTACAATGTGTTTACATGTGCGATCCTCCATGGGTGAAGCTGAAGTTACAGGGCAATACGATTCTTAATTACTTCAAAATCATGATTTTAGAGTGAAAATAAACTGTCGGTTTATATTTTCACTCTAAATTCACTCTAAAACCATGATTTTGAGGTAATAAGGAATCGGATCGCTCTGTAAATTGGAATGTATGTATGATTTATGATCAGAAAAGTAAATCTGCAAGAAAATCTACTTTCTAAAAAAAATAATGAATAGAGGGCGCTCTCTGGAAAAGATCACATAATATGCCTTTAACTAAAGCTTGGACATGTTGTTTATTTGCAGATATGGTGATCAGACATATTCAACCACTGTTGTGCAAATACTGCAAACAGAGATTTATTGGGAATGTACTTCGCTATCAATCACACCTACGTCACCATGAGCTGTGCATCAAACCCTACTGGTATAAGAACCCTAGGCTACCACCAAAGGCAGGATGTTTTGGGTTGAGGAGAACAAGCCACATCAGGCAGTATGAGGCGAAGACGCGATCTCCAATGCTTCAAGGAACTTGTGCCAATCAGTGCTTCTACCAGACTGATGATAGAAAACAACGGGAAATGACAATCAATAGACAAACCACACAAATGTCAATATTGTGACAAGTTTTTTTAGCCTGGCTAGTAACAAGAAACGACATGAAAAAACACACATGGGTGATAAACCACACAAATGTCAATATTGTGACAAGTTCTTCAGCCTGGCTTGTAACAAGAAACGACATGAAAAAACACACACAGGTGATAAACCACACAAATGTCAATATTGTGACATGTGCTTCAGCCAGGCTAATGACAAGAAACGACATGAAATGACACATACAGGAGACAAACCACACAAATGTCAATATTGTGACAAGTTCTTCAGCCTGACAGGTAGCAAGAACCGACATGAAAAAACACATACAGGAGACAAACCACACAAATGCCAATATTGTGACAAGTGCTTCAGCCGGGCTAGTAGTAAGAACCAACATGAAATGATACATACAGGAGATAAACCACACAAATGTCAATATTGTGACAAGTTCTTCAGCCAAACTGGTCAAAAGAAACAACATGAAATGACACATACAGAAGACAAACAACACAAATGTCAATACTGTGACAAGTTTTTCAGCCTGGCTGAGAACAAGAAAAGACATGAAAAAACACACACAAGTGATAAACCACACAAATGTCAATATTGTGATAAGTTCTTCAGCCAGGCTAAGCATAAGAACCAACATGAAATGATACACACAGGAAACAAACCACACAGATGTCAATATTGTGACAAGTGCTTCAGCCAAACTGGTCATAAGAAACAACATGAAATGACACATACAGGAGAAAAACCACACAAATGTCAATACTGTGACAAGTTTTTCAGCATGGCTGCAAACAAGAAAAGACATGAAAAAACACACACAGGTGATAAACCACACAAATGTCAATATTGTGACAAGTTTTTCAGCCTGGCTGGGAACAAGAAAAGACATGAAAAAACACACTACACAGAGGTGATAAACCACACAAATGGTAATATTGTGACAAGTGCTTCAGCTTGGCTAGTCATAAGAACCAACATGAAATGATACATACAGGAGACAAACCACACAAATGTCAATATTGTGACGACAAGTGCTTCAGCCTGACTAGTCATAAGAACCAACATGAAATGATACATACAGGAGACAAACAACACAAATGTCAATATTGTGACGACAAGTGCTTCAGCCTGGCTAGTCATAAGAAACAACATGAACATTTGCAGAACTGCATATTTTGTTAATAGATCACAATGTCCATACAACCAGTGAGTTGAGCTCTAGACTGGATCCTCATGTCTTCCCTATTTTACACACGACCCCTGAGAGGGTGCTCAAAATGTGAAGACTGGAAAAAATACAGTTCCAAAAGTGTGCGCTGATAAACTGCTGAATATACAAGGTGAGTCAAAAAGACTGCAATAGTGGAAAGAAGCCATTTTTGTTTTCAAAACCAAAATAAACTTGAACACTTTTTAAATGTTGCAAAAATGATGTATTTAATCCTAACTTTGTGTGAAAAGATGAAGTCGATCGCATTTTTCGTTTGTCTTTGATGACCCTCTTTGCTGCACAACCAAATTTACCTGTTTGTCCACGAGCACAGTGATTTTCATTTGAAATGGCACACATTGCATTTTCATATTTGAATCCCGCCAACAAAAAAATGGAAAATGTCAGTTTTTTTATTAACATTTAGAATATTATACGCTTTCACAGCATGGGTGGTATGATTATAATTGATTATGCTATCTCACATGTAAACAAGAAAGGATGCATCAAATTCCAATAACATCACAAATGAACTCAAGTTTTCAAATTTGAATGGGAGACACGTTTTGCGATCTGATGCATATTTTGGGTATCTCGTGGACAAACGTGTGAAATGGGTGCACTGGTCGAAAGGTTCACCAAAGGCAAACGAAAAATGCGATCAACTTCATCTTTTTACACAAAGTTAGGATTAAATACATCATTCTTGCAACGTTTAAAAAGTTTTAAAATTCATTTTGGTTTTGAAAACAAAATGGCTTCTTTCCACTATTGCAGTCTTTTTGACTCACTCTGTACATGAGCTATTTACCGTACGCACAAGTTATGCCACAGTGCGCCGATAGTTTCACACGGTGTTGAACACTGCGTGACACGATAGGGCGCACGATCTGCCTCCCCGTGGCGCAGAGTGATAATCGTTCGATGCACTGCCTTTGAATTGAACCAATCGGGTGGTATTTCTGTTGTTGCTGTGTACAAATGCGCATGCTCGGTACTGGTATGCATATTCATATATGCAAAGTTGTCATAGAATTCCACAACAAAACCACACACTTTTTGGACGTACTATTTTCTCAGGCCCTCTTTTCAGTCCGCCATTTTAAAGATGTCTGCCATATAGAGAGACACGGGGACCCAGTCTAGTTGAGCTCTACAAAATGTTACGTTACCAGGGCAATAGTTTGTCATTTTAATTTATATTACATCATCATAACAAGTGCACCCTAACAAGAATCCAGCATTTTTAATTGAGGGGGCACAACATGTAATCATCATCATGGTCATGATTATCCCGATGAATGGGCCTTGATAAATGTTGGAATCATGACTGTCATGGGTTGAGATACATGCAAGTATGCTTTTAATTCGATCATACTCAGAGAATGGTTGAGATACAAGTATGCAAGTATGCTTTTAATTCATACTCACAGAATGGTTGAGATATATGCAAGTATGCTTTTAATTCATACTCGCAGAATGGTTGAGATACACGTGCAAGTATGCTTTGAATTCATACTCACAGAATGGTTGAGATATGCAAGTATGCTTTAATTAATTCATACTCACAGAATGGTTGAGATACACGTATGTAAGTATGCTTTTAATTCACTCATAGAGTGGTTGAGACACATGCAAGTATGATTTTAATTCATACTAACAGAATGCACACTGATGGTTTCTATGTTTTGCAACCAACTGAATCAAATTTCCCGCTGGATTAGTATGGTTTCCAAATAACACAGCTCTGTTCCCTTTAAAATAAGTAAATAAAAAACAAATCCTATAATGTTGACTAAAACTGAAAGATAGAGCCGGGGATAGAAACCTTAACTATCTTCTTGTTTAACCCAGAAGAATACTAAATAGACATAAGTACAATCTTCAGAGAAACTATACAACATATTTGTGGCTGGTTGGTTAGCAACTGTGTAACTTAACACTAACACATTGTAGGTCAATACATGCGTATGTTTTGTTTCTCGGAAAATTAGTCAAATCAATACACTTGCACAAATGTTGATATGCTCACAATAGCACTCCCCCTGTGGGGTCATGCCATTATTCACACATCAACATCATCGCACATGCATTGATTTGTCTAATTTCTCTCGAAACAAAACATACACATTTATTGACCTATAATCATGCCTAGCATTGGTTCAGTAATTCTTGAGATAGAGACAGTTAGGAAATGTTTCTTAACAATTTTGGCTATATCTTGCCTCACGTCCCGTACGGAATAAACCGTATAGCTACAACGTATCATTAATTGGTTTGAGCATGCGCACTTGGAGTTACGGGACGTCTAGCCAGACATTGCCAAAATCTTGTTTGTATGTTAGAAATAACAGCCGTGTGGAAAGTGTTAACAGGGGCGTAACCAGAGAGGGGGGGGGGGGGGGGGGGGCAAGGGGGCGATTTCCCCCCACCCCAATATCGACTGTCTGTCGGTTGAGATTAGCACTGTCGGTTCATTTGACAAGAGAAATCATGGAATGGTCAAAAGTACACAGACGGAAAAAAGTTTATGGTAGAAGCTTTGTTTAAAGCAGAAATGTACCTATCATCGTCGGCAAAATCTTGTCGGTTAGCTTTCATTTCTTCTCCTCAATATTGAGTGTTAACCATGTTAACAATAGCAAGGCTATTCCAATAGCAAAGGTATTCCAATGATATCAATAAATACAGTTAAGCCCACAATTATTCATACCCCTTGGAAAATATGAGTTTTTTGCGTTTTTCTCATATCTATACCAGCTGGAGTGTTGTAACTTCCGCTTTACACTAAAGACAATTAGTTTGCAAGTACAAATCAATATATTTGGGCTCAACATTTTTTGCATAACAATAGGATTGAACAAGAATTATGTTTTTATGCCTGTCCAAAATTATTCATACCCCATACCAAGTCTAAGGATTGAGGCCACTTTTTGTGATAATACACATGTGTTTGACATTCCAAACATTCTTTATATTATTGTGTGATAGGCTTTTATAATTGTTATGTAATTATTCCATGATGTGTGCATACAATGTTATTGCATTACAAATGTGTCCTATTGAATGTACAGTGAGGGATATTATTATAGGACAATACTCTAGCTCTTTGACAGCATGGCGAAGAAGATCAAATAACTTTTTTATGCATATTGTGAATGCTCACAAAGAGGGGAAAGGTTACAGAGCTATTTCGAAACAATTCCAAGTGCAAGAATCCACCACACAAAGCATAATTAGGAAGAACAAGACGTTCAACTCACTAAAAAACATTGAAGGATGCAGTCGGAAGCCAGCGGTGTCCTCTTGTTTGGCAAGAAAAGTATTGCGAAAGGCCAACAACAATCCACAGATCACCATCAACGCTCTCCTGAACAACCCTGGCAATTATTGGACCAAGATATCATGGCAGACACTCCAGCATATATGGCACATGAGAGGTCTCCATGGAGGCCGACCAAGAAAGACTCTACTCCTTAAAAGAGACACAGAGAAACTTGTCTTGCATCTTAAGCAACCCCAACACTGAAGACCAAAAACTTGGATCTTTGTCCAGATGTGCTCTTGCAAATGCTAGATGAGTTTCTCATTGTCTCTTTTCAGGAGTAGAGTCTTTCTTGGTCGGAGTCCATGGAGAACTCTTGTGTACTATGTCTGCTGAAGTGTCTGCCTTAATATCTTGGTCCAAGACTCACCAAGGTTGTTCAGGAGAGCATTGACGGTGATATGTGGATTGTTGTTGGCCTTTCACCATACTTTCTTGTCAAACAAGGGGACACTGTTGGCTTCCGACCGTGTTCTTCAAGGTTTTTAACTGATTTTAACTGTCTTGGTCTTCCTAATTATGCTTTTTATGGTGGAATTTGGCACTTAAAATTGCTTCGAAATAGCTTTGTAGCCTTTCCTCTCTTTGTGAGCATTCACAATGCACAAAAAAGGTCCTCACTGAGTTATTTGATCCCCTACGCCGTGCTATCAAAGAGCTAGAGTGTTGTCCTATGATATCCCTCACTGTACATTGAATAGGACACATTTGTAATGCATCCACATTGTATGAAATAATTGCATAACAATATAAATGTGTCCATGTAGAATGTGGTTTGTCATCTCCGTATTGTTGTAGGAAAGAATATTTATTTCACCTAAAGTTCCCTACACTGGATCATCTTCATTTTTTCACCGAATCAGAAAGTCGTGGGAGTGACAGCGTAACGGTACCCCCCTCCCAATAGCCTGCCAGATCCGATCCCGGTATGCTACATATATATGTACAGCTCTCGAGGGTGTCATAGATAGGGCACACTTTTGGAAAGAACTGTTGCCTTGTTTGTTGCAGTGGTTTGTCACATAATACTGTACTGGTCCCAATGCAATATTAAGGGGCAATCCAACACCTCAACAATTTTAAGGGGCAGCATCCCACAATGCAATGGCAGACTAATGCCTCAACAATATGAATGGGTGGTGTTATTTTACATGAGGCTTTTAAAGAACGACCTATCATTTGTTGCATTGTAGGCTTTTAATATATTAAGGGGCGGCGTAATTCCTCAACAGTTTGGATGGGGCTTTTAAGACGACCAATAATGCAATATTAAAAGGGGCAGTCCAACACCTCAACAATTTGGACGGGGCTTTAAAAGAACGACCCATGATCTTTCTTTGGACGGAACTTTTAAAGAACGACCCATAATCTATTTTGGTCAATCTGTCACATGATATTGAAATTCGGTCCCCGTGCAATATCAAGGGGTAAAGAACGACCCATAATGTCCCAATGCAAAAAAAACGACCAATAATTTGGCCAACCTGTCCCACAATTCAATATTAACCCTAACCAGTAAAGCTAGTTTTTTGTGCGTATCGGGGGGAGGGGGGAAAAAGTACTATTTTTTAACCCAAAAAATCACCCAGCACCCCCCGGGATTCGATCGCGGGACCATCCGCACCCAAGTCTGTCCCTCTACCAACTGAGCTAACTCCCTAGCGGCTATGCGGCAACAAACTCCGTGACCACATATGCCTGCGGTAGGTGACGTCATCGCGGCAATGCAGCAGCACGTGCCTGGAGATAGTTTCTGGCAGTGAGATTTAGTGCGGTTAGGGTTATGGGGCAGTCCAGCCCCTCAACAATTTGGGCGTGGCTTTTAAAGAACGACCCATAATCTAATTTGGCCAACCTGACACATGATACTTTTTTTGGCCCCAATGCAATATTAAGGGGCAGTCCAACACCTGAACAATTTGGACAGGGCTTTAAAAGAATGAACCACAATCTATCTGAGAACTCTTACGATTTATGAGATACTCTGATGAATACGAGAGATTCACGCTGGCGAAGATGATGGCTTCACCGGCGGTGCTTCTCCGATGTACATTTCCCCAAAAAGGTTGATTTGGCACCGGCGAAGATGATGGCTTCACCAGCGGTGCTTCTCTGATGTAGATTTTTTCACAAAAAAAATTGAGCTTCGCGCCCGCGAAGATGATGGCTTCAACGGTGCTTTCGCGCTGGCGAAGATGATGGCTTCACCAGCGGTGCTTCTCTGATGTAGATTTTTTCACAAAAAAGATTGAGCTTCGCGCCGGCGAAGATGATGGCTTCAACGGTGGTGCTTGCGCTGGCGAAGGTGATTCTGACCAATGAAGACCTTTCCGATGTTGCATTTTTTAAAAAAGGTTGAGCTTCGCGCCGTCGAAGATGATTTAAAAAAAGGTTGAGCTTAAAAAATGTTAGGGTACTCAATGATGCAGAAGCTCAGCTAGCGACAAGCTATAAATTTCATGTATCCATTAGCAGGGGTCGCATTCTGACACGTCTGCGCGTCCTAGACCTCTCACTTTCTTGTAGTGACGCGTCAGATCTCTAATTGGAAAGACTGCGGGTCCCGATCAAAATTGAAGGGACCCCTTAAATTTGACGATGTATGGAAATGGAAACCTTAAGAAATTCTGTAAATTACATATCCATCCTTTGCTCACAATATAAATTCATTAAAACTGTCCGTAAAAATGTAAAATTTTCAAATACCCAAACTTCAGGACCCCTCAATTTTGTTGGGGACCCCTTAAATTTGTTTTTTTGAAGTCCTACAGGGTCCTGAAAAAAGTCATGAGACCTATTACATTTTTGATCCAGCGCTATCCCTGTCCATTAGTGACAAGCTGTCAATTTCATGTATTGGATAGATTAGGTCCATAATGTATTGGTTGAGCTATGAGGTGTTTTCTTTAAAAATATTTTTAAAACTCAGTAAATCACCCAATTTTATCATTATAAAGTTTTGGATCCAATGTCATTCACACTTGAACAGCTCAAAACATAATAATATATGCACAAAAATTATAATTTTTTATATGTTTACCGCTTATTTTACAACTTGACCTCAGATGACATTTGACCATAAAAGGTGACCTTAATAGGTGACCTTTGACATATGAATGTTTAAATAAATAATTAGACACAAAAAACAATGTAAATAAACCTCAAATACATCATTTTAGGACTCTGATGAGCTTTTACATTGCCTCTAGATTTTATAGTCTGTTATATCCAGTACCCACTGGCATGACTGGCTTGGTAAATTAAATTATGCCTACCTACACTGGCGAATTCTGCAACTTTTCAGCATTTTACTCAGAACTTTCAATGGATATTTCAACTTAATGTGCACTTTTTAATTCTGCCGATCCCCAAGGATAGTTTAGGGGGCAATGTCTTGCTACATGTCCCGTAACTCAAGTGCGCATGCTCAAACCAATTAAAATATGTTGTAGCTATACACGATTTATTCTTTATCGTTTAGTAAGTGTACATACTTCAATCTCATTGGTTAACACGTATGAAATCTGATCCATATCGTGTAAACAACAAGTCAAACCACACGATATATTCCCATATCGTCGATTAACTGCGTTACCAGATGGTGCGAAATGATATTACGTGTAAAGCGATTGCTTTGCGTCTATGGAAGAGTTGCTTAAAATACGAATAAAATGGCGGATGATTTAAATGCAACCGAGTCGATTTCTGTTACATTCTGAGGCTGAAATATACCGCAAAAAGGTCTAACCCACGCCATAAAATAAATGATCTGCATATAACCTAACCAGACATGTTTTGGGCCATATCACATTCGGCATGCGGCCTCATGTGATATGACATGCCAAACCATAGGTATTTTTCCGTATTGTGTGAACATGCAGGGGATAACTAATAGTACGGGACGTGAGGCAAGATATAGCCGTTTAGGGAGTGTTCAGAAATACTTGGGCCTGGGGGGTGGCCAACTTGCAGTTTTGGGTTTCTGAATTTTTTTGACGTAGCTAGGTTATTCATATTGGGGGCGAGAAATGAGAAAGAACCAACTAGACTTTTGTGAGTCAAGAACTGTGCAATTTTTTTTTGACTTTACACCTACTTTTGGAACGATTGAGGTACATTTTTGCCCCGGTGGTTTCAGTCAACATTGACTTTGGGTACGCATGATCGTTCCAAAACTCGCGGAAAAGGGCGGTTTTCTGTATCATGTCCGCGGACATTCCGCGAACATTTTATGTCCACGATTTTCCTAAATTAGGGGTGCTTTTTGAAGCTATGTCCGCGACAGGGCTGGAAAAGATGCAAGGTTTCCCTGCAAGAGAAATTTGACAAAGTTGGATTTACCGCTGGTTTAGCGGCGGAGGGGGCGGCCCCCCATAGAACCTTAAAGGGCACATGCAATGCAAATACAAGTGGTGTGATTTGAGTCAAGTCTACGAGGAGGGACCAGAAAGCATTCAATATATGTGCTAGTTGATATGACATCAATTGTGGAACTATTGATAGCTCTGTGAGTACTATGAAAAGAAAATTCCAGGTGACTGGTTTGAATCTATTCATGATACTCACTGATAATCAATATACCACAAATGATGTCATTTGTGGCGTGTTCATTTTTCTGGCCCTGTTTATTGTAATGGAATGTCCCACAAAGACTTGTAGCAGGATTATCATCCCTTTTCCTGTGCCCTTTAAGCTTTTTGGAAAATTAAGGTCCAATTGATGCCATGGTGCATCATATTATGGAATATCGGCTGTATAATGCCTAATAAAAAAAACCTCTTAATTTTTTTTTTTTTAAATAAAAAAATTTTTAGGGGGGGGAGGGTAGGGATTTCCTGCGATATGGCAACATTTCCCGGCACAAGGAGCTTGCCGATTTGCCCTCTTTTTCCTGCCCTGGTCCGCGATTTCCCTAAATTAGAGGTGTTTTTTGAAGCTTTGTCCATGTTTTCCAAAAATAAGGGGTCATTTTGAAACCTATGTCCGCGATTTAACAAAATTAGGGGTGTTTTTTGTAGAGGTTTATGTACGCGAAGAAGAAAATAAAATAGAATGTCCTCGTTTTAACGCAAATAGAGGGACTATATATAAAGTGTCCTTGGAATGGTGAAAAGGGGGGGTCATTTTCAGGCAAAATGTCCGCCTTTTAGTACGAAAAAGGGGGTCAAATTGGCAAAATTGTCCGCGAAACACCTTCAAATAGGGGGTATTTCAAGATCCTGGAACAATCATGTGTTACCCCTTGAATACGAAGAGAGAACACCAGGATTTTTTCATCTGTGTACTTTTGACCATCATAATTCCATGATTCCATTCAATATTATTTAATTATTATATTAAACAGTTGTAATTTTATCTATACCAACACTTCACAACAAGGTCATGGCCGAAATTTTATAATACAGTGTAGCTATTGATATACTGTAAAAGCTGAAATTTTGGCGGCGGTTTTATTTTGGCGAAAATTATGACACGCCAAAATAATGTTTTCAACATTCATGCAGTGCATCCAGAAGGTCACCCACGAAAAAAACAATTCGCGAAATGTCTATGATATCAAAATGTGCGAAAATATCTGTACACGAAAATATTGGTGTTTACAGTAGCACACATTGTCTGCTGGTGGATTGACTGATAAACAGTCATTATATTGTCCATTGATATGTTGATTCAGGAGTGTGACAGTAACAATAATTGTTTGTTTGGGCAAGCTTTTGAAGACAGGCAGTGGTATAAGGCAACAAAGAAAAAAAATGTTTGTTTGTCCATAGAGGTCCAAAAAAGGTAGGGTCTGTAGGTTGGATAATTTGTTTTATTTTTTATTTTTAAATACGGATATTGTATTTGGGAATATAAATTTGGCATGAATACTGTGAATGATAGTCATCCAAACACAAAACACATCACTTTGATAGTATTGAACTTTTTTTCATGAGTTTGTTAGAATTGATATCCTGCTCGGACAGATTGTCTGTATAAAGTTGCAATATTGTAGTACTGGTTGCAACACTCGGTCAAAGGGTATTTTTTGTAACAAATTTGCAATGCGCAGATACCGTGAACATGTTGTCGGTCGCCACCATTTATTATGATAGAAAATTTGCAAAAAGTGAAATAACATAGTGGTGATGTTCTGTTAGATATATATACGTGAAAGTATTACTAAACCTATTTTTTCCCGAACTAACAAAAGAAATGTTTTATATTATGTTGAAATCGGCTTACAGCGTACGAAATTAGGAATAAGACGGTCCTTTTGGCCATTTAAAATTGCTCAAAAAAAAGTTATTTTAAAAAATAATAGAAAATAAAAAATAATATGGTCGGCACCAAGGTACACGGTCGGTCGGATGTGGACAAACAAACAAAAAAGTATTCTTGGCCTAAAGGAACTCCTGTTTGTTTTGAATTTGACACAAGCTCAAATAATGATCAACAATTTCTTGATGCACCCCAGGATGCTTCACTTTCATCACATGACCAGATGACCTTCAGTTGTTAATTACTTTAACACATGTGTGACACTGTTTGTTCTGGTGATATTAAGCCCTGCTAATACTGTAGGGGCGCTAAGCATTATGGGGTACATCAAGAAATCTTCTTTGAATAATGATAGTGATAAATGACTTGCCTTGCAGGTGCTTGCTTGACCTGGACGAGTTTCAAGACACCCTAGTTTTTTGGTTAAACCTTTAATAACATTTTAACGCAAGTGAAAAACGTCAGGAAATGCATCTCATATGTTGTATCGTAACATATCTAGAAGATATGCGGAGTCACTTTTTTAAATGTTTTATCTGTTTTGTCTTAATTGCCATTTTCTGGGCCATTTTTACTTCCTAGCGTTTAGAAACTATTGCCATTCACCATGCTATCACTGACCTTTCGAACGTGATAACAAGAGCCTCATCCTACTGTAGTAGGCTGAGCTAAAAAAACAAGCATGTTGTCCTATACAGAACTCTTTCCAGGCCTACAATATAGCTTTACCCCAGACCGACCCACCCACCCACTCACCTCCATCCCCACCCATACCATGAATTACCACGGATTTCATTACTAGTAGTAGCTAGGCATCAAGGTATTTAATATAATTCTGGGCATTGGAGCGCATTATATTCTAAAAAACCAGCAGAGTCCTCCAAGATGCCTTTTTGTCAGTGCAGATTTAATGGTTTGGTGCTCAAAAATGCACAAGTCTCTTAATTATCCTACAGTACCAAGGGTTAGGGACTGTTCATACTTTGGTTGGGGGGGGGGTGGCTGGATAATTTCATGTATGGTATATCTAAACTTTTTTGACCCCCCTCTCGCCATGCCACAAACTTTGTTGACCTCCCCTGTATTACTGCCTGCACCTGAAACTTTCTTGTCCCACCCCTGTTCATTGTTATCAAGTTCAGAGGACATAGATATGTTATCTTTTATGGGATTTTTTACAGAATTTGACTTATACTTTTATTGCGTCATAGAAATATTAACATATTTATTTAAATGGAATGCGAACATAGAAAGTGCAATTGATTCCCCTATTTGGTTCAACATTTTGACGAAGCAGATATTTTTCAAATTAAATATTGCATATATTTAATTTTATTTAAAACAATTGTTGACGTGCAATTCATGTACAAAATGCTGCGTGCTGTTCATGTATAAATGTATAATAACTAGCCGGCCTCTTACATGTTGAAAACGTAAAATATGTCCATAGTTTCATAAATATTTTCATACATATCCACGGAATATATGAAATTTAAAAATTTAAGTACGAAAAACGCTTGGTTTTGTATTTCAGACCGCATACAAGGGTGCATACCACTATTACGCGCTAACGTGTGTTTCTATGGGAAAGAAGCCTCAGGAAAACAGCAATATCTTGAGTTACCTTGAGACTCATTCAATGAAATCTTGGAATATTTATTAACACACATAGATCTGACCTGGATCAAAAACTCAGATGGGAGTGACCGTTTATATTTTTCTATATTTCCCCCTTTATACGGAGTAGTATTTTTTATCACAAAATTACACCTTGTAGCCCGTTGTGACCAATGTGTATCCATCCGCCAATATTTTCTAACAAAACAGTAGATGTATACTCTTTTCATTCGAATTATCTCAGGTACACTTCAGTGAACAAATATAGACCAAATTCATCATTTTGAATGACATATCATGTCAATATTAACCATTATTTCCGTTATTTAGGAACTACATTCGTGATTGCGATCGACGGAAGCTGTGGCGTTTAACTGTAATAGTGGTGTGCACCCACAATTCACATCTTTAGTTTTACCGGCCCTGTTGTTATTCCGCAAGTAAACGCCAGAAAATAGGGTTCTCTGGATGTGGATCACGCACCGAACGATGCTGTTTTAGTCTCATTCACAAATTGTGAATTCAGATTCGAAGGTTTCGTACACTGAATACGAAAGTGATCCCTCAAATCTGTTGCAGCGAATGTCTTGCACATTTGGATCAAAACCAGATTGAAATTCAATAGCTACCCTTGCAGAATGGCGACCGACAGGTTTGCCGTGTCGTTTGTTGCTACGAAAAGGATAGAAATTTTGTTCAGTAAAGTTGCCACTGTCCAGGAATCGTCAACATATGATGATCACTTATTTTACGTTGATTGAATCTGGAAGTCATAATTAAAAACTCTGTCTTATCATCATTCAATTTCAGCTTGTTTACAGACATCCATGACTTGATTTCTAAAATACAAGCTTCTGCGCGTTGACGGGCCGACATTTCATCATTACGATCATTTAAATTAAAAGGCACATATAGCTGTGTATCGTCCGCAGGCTGCGACAAATCGCCTGCCCGATAGCCCGGGGCAACCATTTTTTTGTCCGGGCTAGCTGAACCACAGGACATGCTGCCCGATCGGGCAAGTACAAATGCTCACAAGAAAACATAATTAAGTCGCCAGTTTGGCAATAATATCACAAGTTTGTAGTCAGTTTTTGAGTTTTACCTTTGTAAATATAATGAAACACAAAGATGTACCTATATTCCTTCTTTAATTCCCTTCCGTTATTATTTAATAAATAAAACAGTGCCGCTCGTAGCTTTTCATTCATAAAAACAAGAACCTCGCTATCAAAGGCCACAATTTCGGCGATCGAAGGGCTTAATGCACATGTTTGAACCTCGCATGAGTGGCGACGTGGCGATTTCCCAAGATCTCTTGAAATCTCGAGTAATCTCGAGTTAAAACATGTGGTCTCTATTTATTAGCATGACGTCATTTTCTCGGGCTTCGGAAAGTCGAAAAAATCTGAAAGAAATGAAAAATTGTAAAATGGACCTTTCTCACGGTCACAACGCATGCGTAATGATGATTTGGGTCAGTTGAAGATAGTGGCTATTGCATGATGGGAAGGGAAAATGGCAACTGCCGCGATTGTGTAGTTTGCTACCGATTGTCAAAATAAGGATGGCAAAAAATGGCATAATCGGCAAGAAATCTGACCCATCAATACCATTTTAAAAGTCTTAAAAATATCGCAATATTATTTGGGCATAATCGAGCAAGTAAAAGTTGACCAAGCCTTGCCCGATCGGGCAATTAAAAAAATAAAATTCATCGCGGCCTGATCGTCCGCGTAAGAATGAACATCTAATCCGTGTTTGCGAGCAATGCTAGCAATAGGAGAGGAATAGATGGTGAATAGTATAGGTCCAAGCACAGATCCTTGAGGAACGCCATATTTTAGCGGAAACTGTGTAGAAATAGTTCCATTTATGTTTACTGCTTGAGTTCTGTTTTTGAGGTAGGATTGAAACCATCTCAGAGCTGAATCCTTGACACCAATTGACTCAAGACGCCTGAACAGAATATCATGGTCAATGGTGTCGAAGGCGGCAGAGAGGTCGAGAAGAATGAGAAAAATGCCACGTTTACCATCTAATTCACGTAAAATGTCATTGTGTACTTTAAGAAGAGCGGTCTCTGTACCATGATATTTTCTGTATGCTGATTGATGTTGTTCATATAAGTTGTTTAGACATAAATGAGCAGCAAGACGATGTGCTACAACTTTTTCAACAATTTTTGATACAAAACGCAGATTGGACACAGGACGAAAGTTTTTCAAAATGTCTGCATCCAAGGAAGGCTTCTTTATGAGTGGAGAAACAAGTGCATTTTTGAAATGGTCCGGAAATGTTGCATTTTCAAGAGAGAGATTAACCTGAGACGATTATAACTAAAGGGATAGGAAGCAACACTTAAAACCCCCTGGTTTTACGCACACAGTCCGGTACGGCATTGTTATGTTAATATCCACGATCGATCCAGTGGCTCACATCGGTCGACTGTTCAATTTAGCTATAATCGTCTCAGGATTAACAATCTTAGGAATGACGGGCACCATAATTCACTTGAAAGTGTATTTTTGGCATTCTTTGACATCTAAAAAAAGAAAAAAGAAAAGAAAAAATTTTTACAAAAAATTGACCTACCGACCCCCCAAAAAATTGAGGTGAAAGGGCAACCAAACAATTTTTTTTGTTACCTAACCTCAAAATCATAGTTTTAGAGTGAATTTAGAGTAAAATTTGAAAAAATAGATTGTACCGCTCGGTACAATGTATTTTCAAACCATGATTGTGGAAGTAATTAGGAATTGTATCGTTCTGTAACTTAGAAGATCTCTATGATTTATGATCAAAAATGCAAATCTGCAAGAAAATCTGCTTTCATAGTAAAAATCAATGATAGAGACTAGAGAGCGCTACTTGGAAAAGATCACATAATATGCCTTTAATTATTCAAATGGAAATTAGACAAAAGCCAACATACGTTTTTAGCTCTTCAATACAGCATCATAGCTCTTCTCATTAGTCCACAAACTTTACTTTGCATATTTCATGCATTACATAATTAGCCATAATTAGGACATTTCATGGCAACTGGAATTGGAAAAAATAAAAAGAATAAAAAGAAAGTTGTTGCCAAAGATGTTGGTATTATGCCCCTTTACCTAACATATCTCGGTAACCGAATGTCCGATTGAAATGAAATTTTCAGTTCCAGAATCGTCAGACCAAGGGCTAAAATATATTAGATTTTAAAGGAAATCTAACATTTTAATCAGGCATTAAGAATACTGAAGCCATGTTTTCTCCATAGACTTACAAAGTAAGTAAAATCCATAATGGTGAAGACAAAAAACGAATATACATTTCATAAATATCTGCAAGTTTGAATTAAATCGTCCGGTTACTTTTAATTATATAAACCCGTGTTGAGTTGCCCTGTGTTGTAGGCCGGGCGGTATAGGGGGATCAAGTCTATACCATAGTTAATTGACTGTCTATTGAAGATTGCACTGTGTGTAGTGAATAGGAAAATGGACAATAACGGCAAGATGTTTTGTCTCTTAGAATTGGCAAAATGAATAGCATTTAGGAGATATTTTGCTGGCTGTATTTATCCATTTCTGTCGCACTAAATGGACGTTTGGTTTTCACTGCATCTACAGAAAAAGTACAACCATACTAATTTACTACGAATTTGTAGCTGAGATTCAAAGCTACAATTGTGGAATATTTCACACACCTTGCTTATATAATAGCAAAGGTAGGAGGTAGAACTTATTGAATGACCCTTGTACATTACCAATTTTGTCTTGACATGAACCACGTTCTGCCAGTAATATTTGTCTGCAAAAAGAGGATGAGGGGGGGGGGGGATCCTTCCTTTGAATGCATTTTGTGTCTGTAGCACACTCAAAAACATCCCTCTCCAAAATAATAGAAAGTCCTGAATAACCCCCTGTTTAATCAAGTGGACTAATCCAGTTGACTAATCCAGTTAATGGATCTGGCAAACAAAAGACAACAAAAGACAACACCCACACACATAATAATAGCCTCTCACAACCCACTTAAAAGCCTCACAACCCACACACATCTTCATCAGCCTTCAATACCATTGCATCATCATATGCTATAACCACACTACATTTCCATTTGTGCCTACTTACTTACAGGTATGTCAGATATTTGATTATTTTGCTCATGTTTCTTGATTTTCATCTTAGCTGATGATGGTTGCATAATTTTTAATTAATATAGTTTTGTTTGAAAGTTATTGATGAGAACTTCCATTCAGTTAACTGTATGACTAATTTTATGCTTGTTGGAAAAGTTTTCAAAACTTTGTGCAACTTTTAATATTTCATCAATTTACTTCGGCTTATTTCGATTTGTTGATCCAAACACATTTGCATGATCTAACTAATAATAAAGGTCAAGAACATTGCTCATGTCAAGTGCTAACTACAATGTATAACAAAGTTAGCAACATTGATTGGTGGGGGGAGGGGAGGGGTATATTGAAGGGGGGCTTTCAGGCTAGCAGATGCAAATTGGTATTTTCACATGACTCTAAAAATGCGTACTATAGGGTAATTAAACGGTGCAAACAATGGTCAGTGTTCGAACACCTTTTTTCTATGATTGTAGTTAGGCATTTGGTGTGAATTTTACTGCTTTCCAGAGTCAATTCATATTTCTTTGTACTTAAATGCATTTTGTGCTTTTTTATACATCACAATGTAGATGATATTTAAAACATAAGTTTTACCATGGTTTTACAGAGTAAACTTGGATCCTTTTCAATTTGAGGCCAGTCACTTACAATAGATAAACTTTGATGTTTTTATTGATTTGGATTTTATTGATTTACATTATTTGTGAATCATTGACACCTACTAGTTGCTAGCAACCAAAGGTATATGAACACTAGTCTTGGTAATGGTGTCAAATCAATATAATTAATTTGGACTATAATATTACACTATGAGTTGAAAAATAATTATATGTGACACGATCAAGAGGAATGAGTCGGATGTCAGGGAATCCCAAATTGAGATATGGCCAATTCAAAATGGCGGCTTACATAAGTTTTGATGGAAATTCATGTACAGTATACAATTTGACATAACTATGGAACAAAACGTCGTATCGACATGGGGTTTTCAGTTTCTGAAAGCTCTAGGTGTCTTCTTTAAAACTGTATTAAAAACTCATTTTCGACCAGGGTCGTCATCCGACTCATTCCTCTTCATCGCGTCACATATACTCATATAATTAATTTGGACTATAATATCACACTATGAGTTGAACAAATATGTTGCTGAATCTCTTCCCATCAATACATTCACGTTTCCTACAACATCTGCTTATTCAATTACAAGGCATTGAAGAAAATGTGTGCCTTCTTATATAATCCCCATACAAATTTCCTGTTGGAAGAATAATTCATCAAGCTCATTATAGCCAATGTAGTCCTATGGTGGGTAGTATGACAATTGTGACATCCTTTCAAAATAACCTCCCCAATTGTTTGCCAATGGATTCACTCAAGTAAACCTAATCCCGATATTATCACCAGTCATCAATCTGTCACAGATATTAAACTTTTTTCTTTTTTTTTAATCAAAAAGAGGTTTTGGGCAAAAATGTAAAAAATCACTATTTGAGTGAAATTTGATACCAAAAATGGATTATCTGTCTCACTTCATTTAAAATATGTATACATCACATTTATAGTTTTAAAGTTACAGTGCTTGATAAATTTGGCGGCAAAAAGGGTTGACACCTCCCTTATGGATCATGTATGCTGCATCATTGGTTTTATTTTTGCTTATGATTAATTTAAAGTCAATCATCTTCATCATCATTATCACCATCGCTTTCAAGCTCATCTTCACCAAAAACCTTCAAACTTGTCATATTAACGGTCATTGTCACCATCGCTGTCATCATTAAATATGTTAAAACATCGCCTGATTGAACAGTTTGTTTCCGCGAAAGATCAGGTAAATCGATCGTAAAGTTGATGGCTGATCGCGGCTACAAGCTCGTTCCTTAAACATACAGTAGCCTTAGGCGTTCACAATACCGCCATTATATATCCGATGTAATTTATGATTATTTTACACAATTGCCAGCCGATCGTATCTTAAACTTTGCCTATACAGCCTTGTTTGACAAGCATCCCTTCAACATTTGGAATGGGATTATACACTTTAGAATTCTCGAAATTGGTCCAAAAAATAATCGAACATGGGCTATTATACTCGGACCGGTACAGTAATCAGTAAGGCATCGGACTTCTTTCCCCACAAATGTAACCTGTTTTTCTCACCTGAGAACTACCGGCCGATTGGTTGAAATTTAGAATGTGTCAAATATTGTGCCAATCAGAGACATTGTTAGAATAATTACAATTTTCAAAAATATTAGCATAAAATATTTATAAGCAAAACTGTAATTGGTCAATCCAAATGATTATATCATGTAATTGACCAATAGGAATTATTGTACGAAAGACAGGTAGTGCCCAGGGGTTTAATTGCCAAAACACACCTACTGTAGAGAGTTAGAGTACAAAGCACCTGGTCAGGAACTTTTTGAGCATTATTTTACCATCAATGCCAAGAGCTTATTTGCAGGTATAAACTTACTGGTAAACAACAATGTGGGCATGCATATCCCTGATAAATTATTTAAAATTATAACCATCAATGGTATGATATCATTTTAATGTAAATTTATGTGAGCGATCCTCCCTGGGAGACCTTGAAATTATCGATTTAACTAAAGCTTGGACATGTTGTTTATTTGCAGGTATGGTGATCGGACAAATTCAACCACTGTTGTGCAAATACTGCAAACAGAGATTTATTGGGAATGTACTTCGCTATCAATCCCACCTACGTCACCATGAGCTGTGCATCACACCCTACTGGTATAAGAACCCAAGGTTACCACCAAAGGCAGGATGTGTTGAGTTGAGGAGAACAAGACACATCAGGCAGTCTGAGGCGAAGACGCGATCTCCAATGCTTCATGCAACTTGTGCCAATCAGTGCTTCTACCAGACTGATGAAAGAAAACAACAGGAACTGACGCGTACAAGAGACAAACCACACAAATGTCAATATTGTGACAAGTGCTTCAGCCGGGCTAATGATAAGAAACGACATGAAATGATACATACAGGAGACAAACCACACAAATGTCATTATTGTGACATGTGCTTCAGCCGGGCTAGTCATAAGAACCAACATGAAATGATACATACAGGAGACAAACCACACAAATGCCAATATTGTGACAAGTGCTTCATCCAGGCTGGTTACAAGAAACGACATGAAAAAACACACACAGGTGATAAACCCTATAAATGTCAATATTGTGACAAGTTCTTCAGCCAAACTAGTCAAAAGAAACAACATGAAATGATACATACAGGAGACAAACCACACAAATGTCAATATTGTGACAAGTTCTTCAGCCAAACTAGTCAAAAGAAACAACATGAATTGATACATACAGGAGACAAACCACACAAATGTCAATATTGTGACAAGTTTTTCAGCCTGGCTGGTAACAAGAAACAACATGAAAAAACACACACAAGTGATAAACCCCACAAATGCCAATATTGTGACAAGTGCTTCAGCCAGGCTGGTTACAAGAAACGACATGAAAAAACACACACAAGCGATAAACCCCACAAATGCCAATATTGTGACAAGTGCTTCAGCCAGGCTGGTGACAAGAACCGACATGAAAAAACACATACAGGAGACAAACCACACAAATGTCAATATTGTGACAAGTTCTTCAGCCAAACTGGTCAAAAGAAACGACATGAAAGGATGCATACAGGAGACAAACCACACAAATGCCAATATTGTGACAAGTTTTTCAGCCTGGTCTGTAACAAGAAACGACATGAAAAAACACACACAGGTGATAAACCCCATGAATGTCAATATTGCGACAAGTTATTCAGCCAGGCTGGTGACAAGAACCGACATGAAAAGACACATACAGGAGACAAACCACACAAATGCCAATATTGTGACAAGTGCTTCAGCCAAACTAGTCAAAAGAAACAACATGAAATGACACATACAGGAGACAAACCACACAAATGCCAATATTGTGACAAGTGCTTCAGCCAAACTAGTCAAAAGAAACAACATGAAATGACACATACAGGTGATAAACCACACAAATGTCAATATTGTGACAAGTTTTTCAGCATAGCTGAGAACAAGAAACGACATGAAAAAACACATACAGGAGACAAACCACACAAATGTCAATATTGTGACAAGTTCTTCAGCCAAATTGGTCAAAAGAAACAACATGAAATGACACATACAGGAGACAAACCACACAAATGTCAATATTGTGACAAGTTCTTCAGCCAAACTGGTCAAAAGAAACGACATGAAATGACACATACAGGAGATAAACCACACAAATGTCAATATTGTGACATGTGCTTCAGCCGGGCTAGTCATAAGAACCAGCATGAAATGATACACACGGGAGACAAACCACACAAATGTCAATATTGTGACAAGTGCTTCAGCCAAACTGGTCATAAGAAACAACATGAAATGACACATACAGGAGACAAACCACACAAATGTCAATATTGTGACAAGTTTTTCAGCCTGGCTGGAACCAAGAAAAGACATGAAAAAACACACACAGGGGATAAACCACACAAATGTCAATATTGGGACAAGTGCTTCAGCCGGGCTAATGATAAGAAACGACATGAAATGCCACATATAGGAGACAAACCACACAAATGGCAATATTGTGACAAGTGCTTCAGCCTGGCTTGGAACAAGAAAAACAATGAACAAACACACTGAGGTGATAAACCACACAAATGTTAACAAGTGCTTCAGCCTGGCTAGTCATAAGAACCAACATGACATTTTATTTTGCGGAATTGCACATTTTGTTAATAGATTACAATGTCCATACCATGGCAATAGCTTTGTATTTTTAATTTATATTACATCATCATAACAAGAACACCCCAACAAGAAATCCTAATAAGTTCCAGCTATTTTAATCGAGGGGGCACAATATAGTCATCATCATGGTCATGGTTATCATCATGGTCATGGTTATCATCATGGTCATGGTTATCATCATGGTCATGGTTATCATCATGGTCATGGTTATCATCATGGTCATGGTTATCATCATGGTCATGGTTATCATCATGGTCATGATATTGTATGTTTTATTACTTTATTTAATATCATAAATAGCAATATTCAATGATTTGTAATTTATGTAAGTTATTATGTAAAGCTTTAAATCTGACATGATGTGTCAATAATGGAATATTTGTATGGAGGATAATATATATGATATATATGATATATAATTATGATGATACATTTGTTTACTATACCATTTATATTGTAACTTCTTTTTATGTAACATTTTTGTGATGTGATGTAAGGACAACATGGATGATGAATATTATGTATAAATAAAACAAAAAACAAAAAAATCATGGTCATGGTTATCATCATGGTCATGGTTATCATCATGAATGGGCCTTGAGAAATGTTGGGATCATGAAACTGCCATGGGTTGAGATACATGTAAGTATACTTTTAATTCGTACTCACAGAATGCACACTGATGGTTTCTATGTTTTGCAACCAACTGAATCAAATTTCCCGCTTCTTTGCTTGCCATGCAAATAAATCCAATTTGTTGTATTTTCATATTATTATATTTTCAAATGATACTCTTATTACGTTAACAGTCTTACTGTTGTCACTTTTATCGACTTTCAATGAAATATGAACGGATACATCGTACAGCTCACTAAACCTTTTGAAATAAATGTGACATTTTTGTAAAATAAAATTCTTGAATGTTACGAAAATATTTCATGTGTAAACAAATGCACTCATGAAAATATCCATTTCCTTTTTGAGCAAATAGTTTTGGATATGCCCAAAAATAACTGATCTTATCTCACAAAGGATGATCTGACCACCAGTAAATAAATACATGGATTAGTATGGTTTCTAAATAACACAGCTCTGTTCCATTTAAAATAAAAGAAGACAAAAATTATACAGCATATTTGTAATTATTTTTATTTGTGTGGGTTTTAGTTCAGTGGCAGCTTGGTTAACTTAACACTTTCCATCGATCGGCAGGCGTCAGCAGACGACACTCAACAAATTCACAAAATGTTTCAAAAATGTCAACATTATTGAATTTCATTACCATACTTGGAATCAACATGAGAAGTGCAATACAATAAGTACAGCCATGCCTAGTAGTAATTCTTGAGATAGACTTAACAGTTAGGAAAGGTTTCTGAAAAATCTTGTTTGTATAAATGGTAGAAATACTAAACAGCCACGTGGAAAGTGTTTAACAATAGCTGAAGCTATTGAAGCAGGTTACGTTTTTGTTATCTCAGTTTGGAGTTTTCATAAAGACTAACTTGAAAATGATACAACTCCGCTTAAAAAAAAGAGTACCATTGTTAAGCGGAAGATCTGCTACTACAATAATCAATTACACACTCAATTTTGATATCTTGCCTAATTGTGTCTGATTTTCACATACGGACAATTACTGCAAATTTGTCTTCATATTCATTACTTGATATCATGCGCAAATTTGCCAATACGTCCACTGCCTGCTCTTGTGCCAATCTCTGATTACCCAATTACATGTCATTATTCTACCAAATGCTTTCCTAAAAAAATATCAAAGTCTTTCATTTGTACTAGCACTTTCCTTTTAAAGGGTTTTTTTATCATTAGCAGTGATCTGTCTATTCAAAAATATGTTGTTCTTGGTAGCAATTAATGTTCATCGATTTTTGCTTACTTTTCTATCTAATTCGTATTCTAACATTGATAATATCTTTGACAAGTATTGTAAATCATATCTTAAAAAGGCTTGGACACATAGGTCAGGGTCTAAAGAATTCTCAGTCCACAGTTCATTGAATTGTGTTTATAATGCTTTCAATTCATGCTCTGAAGTTCTCGTTTTACTTTTAATTTGTTAGTAATTTTCATATGTATGTTTATCCTTTGACTCTTTATTTTTATATCCCACATCTGTATATAGCCTTGGTGTTCTCATTTTTGTATGTATATTTTTAAATTTGTGTGTATATTGTTATTCTTGTATAAGAATGCACCGTTTTTTTAAGACGTGTGCCGCTGTTGTAAAAGCGTATGTTCTAATAAATAAACTAAACTAAACTATAGTGAGTAACAAAATACATGAAAATATATATAAATGTAGTTGTAGTGGTTTGACTATTACAAGATTGGAACCACCGCCTGAAAAAAATGTTTTTTTCCCGGCAAGCTATTTGCAATTTCCCGCGAGAGAAAGACCTCGGAAGTGATAAAAAAGTCACAAATCACTAGGCCCCGGAGGATCCCGCGATTTTTTTTAGGCAAAAACCGAGAGGCGACTTTACTAAAACCGTGATTCACGGGATTTGCAACCAAAACCGAGAAATCCCGCGAAAATAAACCAAATGCGAGAAACCGCGACCAAAAATGTGACCGAAAAATCATCACCCCAAATATCACTCTTTTAAGCTTACTTTAAAGTCGATTTTTCTTCTCTGCGAGAAAATATATTGATTTCCAAATTTATCCCTGACAGAGGGGTTTCATAATTTGCGTAATATCACAATTAATGTCCTCCGTTTTGACATGTTTTATATACCGAAAAAATATTTGTTTCGAACACGCGCCGCCATCTTGAGTACATCCCCCAGTGGCTTCCAGTCGATCCTAAAAATTACTGTACGTTACACATTGATAACAAAATGTGGAGGGCAGCAGAGTCCTAGTCAATTCTTTATTGAGCTTTATTTCATCAACCTAGGCAGCATTTTAATCATTATGCATTACGTCAGAACACGTGCGATCTCAAATTGCTGATACCAATTTTACGGCGCGGCGTAACATGGGAAAAATAACATATGGGAACCAGACATTGTTTACATATAAAAGGTATTTTTCAGGGGTATTTTCCGGGGGTAAATATCCTCTGTTTTTCCAACATTTTCAATTTTTTTCCTTCTTTTTCTTTGAACTTTTTTTATTTTATTTTATATTTCATTTTATTTTTTTTCTCACTCTTTGCATTTTTCCCGCGAGAGGTATTCATTTCCCGGCAAGGAGCTTTCCGTATTGCCTACTTTTTCCCGCGGTGATTGGAACACTTGAATTATACACCTATCAGTTGTAAGACGCACTATACGACCCCCGGGAGGTACGTCCCGGGGGGGGGGGGGGGGTACTCGGATTTGGTTTGGTCGGGGTGTGCCGCTGGAGATTCAAAACCCCTACCTTTTAAGATATTATTGGTAGACCATGGTTAATCGTATTGAATTCGCAAAAATTATTATTATTTTGAACAGTATGAATGTATATAATGTTAATCGTGGTAGGCCGATAATAATAAGTGTATTTCCATATTAAATCATCTCAGGAAGAACATTACTTAAACAAGATAAATTGTTATACCCTATCTCCTTATACTAGAACAACGTATTGCCCTACTAATGTAGTGGTTTCAACTGACACCGCAGACTCTCCATGGGTTTGAATCTCAGCGTGGCAGTTTAGTTATATTTTAAATTTTACTTCAAATGTTTAAACAATTAAGATTGGAAATAAATGAATTGATCAGGTTTGTACAACATATGGTTTTTTTCGTCGCCTTGATGCACCCCACTGTAAATTAGATACTTTAAAACTATGACACTTATCAAAATAAACGTTATTTATGTATTTCATTAAATATTTATACGTAATAAGAATATGAAGGTCAACTCGAAATGTTACAGAAGCAATGTTCTTCATTTCTTAAAAAGAATTGTTAAAATCGAAGCTACCGTTTTCGAGATATAGCGATTTTTGTATTTTTTATAGCTCACTTTTCAACATCCTTAAATACAATCATGTTCAAAACTGTTGGGACACTTCCTGCATGTCCTGTGAAACGGTTGTCCCTCCCCTAAACTCAATGTTGGTCCATGTAAAAGCATCGCCCAGCAACGGGCTGTGTTATATATATCAGCCCCAACATTGCTTTGGGGGGGGGGGGGGGGGGGGGGGGGGAGGGGGGGTTGGCAGCTTTACATAAACTAGTTTTGACTATCATACTTTCAACTGACAGCTTTTTACTCATTTTGGAAGATATTTCATGCGCACATGTATAGTGTCCCAACAGGTTTTGAACAAGATTGTGGGGGTCAAAATGTTGATTTTCCAGTCAACCAGCAGGTCACGCTCTGTGCATGGCAAGGTCATTTTTTCTTTTCCCAGGATGTAACTGCAATATGCAAGTTCCGATGATTTCCGAAATTTTCCGAATAGAAGAGCTCACTTTAGATCGCTTTCTCATAAAACCAGAATATGTATGTAGACTGTTTCATTTACAGTTGTTTGATTTATCACTTTCTGCTATATCATTCATATCATATATTGTACATTTATGACTGTATAAAATGATGTAATATTCTTGATTTAAAAAAAGGTAAAATTATCATAATTATGTGATATGCGATTAAAAACCCTGGTTGTGACCGTTTGAAGCATTTGAATATCAATTTGCTAACACAGACTTCAATTTGAAGCATTGATCTTTCATAATAGTAAAAGATTAGAAGGGTACATAATGATAATATGCTTTTAATAATCACATGAAATATACAGTTTTGGTGGAAAGATTGGAATTTTGCTGTGGTTCCACATGCTCTCTGTATAGACGTAGCATATGCTATGGATATCCATTTGAAATACATGTGTTTCCCGCGACACTACACACAATGGACCCAAAAAAGGAAGCGGGAGGGGACGCTAAACAGGTTTTTTCTTCTTTTCATTTGGCCTTATGGCGCGATAACCATTTATAATTATCAACCTCTTTAATGATTTCACTCCCTAATTTCCACAATTAGTTACAAGAATGTCAAACACTGAGGTCAATAAGCCATGTGACGTAGTAGTGTATATAAATGTAATTTGTGTGTCCTCCGGAACCTTGCGGGGCTCTATATAAACATGCTCCGCAAACACAACCTTTTTAGAGATGCTCTGTATAATCCGTCAATACAACCTTTTCAGAGACGCCACACTGCGGGGCTCCTTATAAACATGCTCAGCAGGCACAACCTTTTTAGAGACACCCTGTATAATAATGATTTACCCTAGTAAAAAGTTTATGCATTTAAGTATTAATCTGGCAATGTCTGGAATGAGATCTGCGTGAGATTTACGTTTGAATAGTATTTTCCCTTCTATGTAAAATAACATTGTAATGTCGCAACACTGAGAACAATGTCAAACAATGTGGACAATGAGTCATATGACGTATTACTTAGTGTATTAATGTGATTCGTGTGTCCTCCGGAACCCTGCGGGCTCTATATAAACATGCTCCGTTATCACAACCTTTTTAGAGACACCCTGTATAATTATGATTTACTCTCGGAAAAAGTTAATTCATTTAGGTATGCATCTGGCAATGAAATCAGCGTGAGATTTACGTTTGAATAGCATTTTTCTTCTATGCAAAATAACATTGAGAGTACTATCGCCCATTGAGAACAATGTCCAACAATGTGGAAAATGAGTCAAACGACGTATCAGTGTCCGGAGGACACACGAATCACATTAAAATGTGATTCGTGTGTCCTCCGGAACCCTGCGGGGCTCTATATATAAACATGCTCCGCAAGGGCAACTTTTTTTAGAGACACCTTGTATAATTATGATTTATGCTCCGCAAGGGCAACCTTTTTTAGAGACACCCTGTATAATTATGATTTACTCTAGTACAAAGTTAATGCATTTAGGTATTAATCTGGCAATGTCTGGAATGTAATCAGCGTGAGATTTACGTTTGAATAGCATTTTTTCTTCTATGTAAAATAACATTGAGAGTTAATGTCGCAACATTGAGAGTTAATGTCGCAACATTGAGAATAAAGTCAAACAATGTGGACAATGAGTCATGTGACGTCACCTTATTTCTGAACACTCCCTAATGCAACAAAATTGAAACTGAATTCGCGCGAAGCACACAGAAATGACCCCCTCTCTTGAATCACATATAAACATGCTCCGCAAACACAACCTTTATAGAGACACCCTGTGAGTCATACAACGTATCAGTGTATTAATGTGAATCGTGTGGCTCTATATAAACATGCTCCGTCAACACAACCTTTTTAGAGACACCCTGTATAATTATGATTTACTCTAGTAAAAAGTTAATGCATACTAGTATTAACCAAGCAATGTCTAAAATCCCCACTAGCCCCCAACACCTTATTTCCGGACACTCCCTAATGCAACAAAATTGAAACTGAATTCGCAGACGCAGATATGACCCTTCTATTGAATCATGAAAACTTGCATCATATCATTATCAGCTCCCTAAACTTTTTGGGTGAACACTCTAACACACACAAAAAACTTAATTCGCGCGAGGCAGGCAGAAATGACTCCCTCCCTGGAGCTCCCTAAACCTGTTGGTGTTGGTTCCCCTTTCGGCAACTTCAATTTGGTTTGCATCCCCATCTCATTTAAATCCCCCTCTGACCCTCATTTTGCCCCCCCCCCCTGAGAATTTCTGAACACTCTCGAACGCCAAAGGAAATGAATCTGAATTCGCACATGGTAACACTCTCTAACGCAAAATTAGCTCTAATAGCGATTTTAGCACAAACGATTCGATTAGCGCTAAATGCGCGATGGCATCCGTCATTTTTTAAAAACTGATTTGATATCGTATAATATTTTAATAGCGTTTTTAGCACTTACCTTGCAAATTAGCGATAATAGCGTTTTTAGCACCAGCGATGCTATTAGCGCTCGTGATGCAATTAGCGCAAATTGCGCGATGGCACACGTCATTTTTTGAAAACTTATTTGATATCGTATAATAGCGTTTTTAGCACTTACCTTGCAAATTAGCGATAATAGCATTTTTAGATTGTATAATAGCGTTTTTAGCACTTACCTTGCAAATTAGCGATAATAGCGTTTTTAGATTGTATAATAGCGTTTTAGCACTTACCTTGCAAATTAGCGATAATAGCGTTTTAGCACCAGCGATGATATTAGCGCTATATTGCGCGATGGCATCAGTCATTTTTTGAAAACTTATTTGATTTTGTATAATAGCGTTTTTAGCACTTACCTTGCAAAATTAGCGTTATTAGCGCTATTAGCGTTTTCAGCACTTACCTTGCAAAATTAGCAATGATAGCGTTTTAGCACCAACCATGCTAATTAGCGTTAATAGCGCTATTAACGCAATTGGTACGAATTGGCGCTAATTTTGCTAATTATCACGGATGCTAACTCCACGCGCTAATGTGCTAAAAATCTGAATTTGCACATGGTAACACTCTCTAATGCAAAATTAGCGCTAAAAGCGATTTAGCACAAACGATGCGATTGTTGCCATTATCATTTTTACACCGTAACTAAACTCCTGCCTTGCCACCCTGCCCTGACTGAGTTCCCCAAAACTGAACATATTCTATAACCATTCACATGCTGAAAAAGTGAAAATGTGATTGAATATTAATAATCCAAGGAATTTGTAGCTGAGATTCAAAGCTACAATTGTGGAATAGTTCACACACCTGGCTTATATAATAGCAAAGACAGGAGGTAGAACTTATTGAATGACCCTTGTACATTACCAATTTTGTCTTGACATGAACCACGGTCTGCCAGTAATATTTGTCGGCAAAAAGAAGAAGAAAATAAGGAAAATTGACCAGACCAAAACAAATTGGAGGGGGGGGGGCTCTTTCCTTTAAATGCATTTTGTGTCTGTAGAGCACACTCAAAAACATCCCTCTCCAAATTAATAGAAAGTCCTGAATAACCCCCTGTTTAATCAAGTGGACTAATCCAGTTGACTAATCCAGTTAATGGATCTAGCATACAAAAGACAACACCCACACACAGCCTCTCACAACCAGTGTTGCCAATACCGCGGTTTGGCCGCGCTATTGGGCTACTTTTGACCCCTGCGCCGCGGGCAAAAAAATGTGTGCCGCGGTTTGGGAAAAGTCAAGCTACAATGTATTTTCTATGGGTAAACAAAAATTGGGCTACTTTTTGTCGTGGGCCGCGGTTTAGAGGACACTTGGGCCGCGGTTTGGGACTAATCTCAGTTGGCAACACTGCTCACAACCCACTTAAAAGCCATCTCACAACCCACACACATCTTCATCAGCCTGCAATTCCATTGGATCATCATATGCTATAACCACATTACATTTCCATTTGTGCCTACTTACTTACAGGTATGTCAGATCAGATATTTGATTATTTTGCTCATATTTCTTGACTTTTATCTTAGCTTATGATGGTTGCATAATTTGTAATTAATATTGTTTTGTTTGAAAAGTTTTACAGAACTTCCAATCAGTTTACTGCGTATGACTAATTTTATGCTTGTTTGGAAAAGTGTTCAAAACTTAAAATGCAACTTTTAATATTTCATCAATTTATTTATTTCAATTTGTTGATCCAGACACATTGTTCTCTTTTGGACTCTTTATTCTAATTTGACCGAACTACTTATTGTTGAGATAAATAATACATTGTTTTCTGTATTTTCATACTGGGCTAAACTTTAGAATACCCTACCATTTTTGAAGCTTCACTTTTTTTTTAAATCATCTTCGACGGCGCGAAGCTCAACCTTTTAAAAAATAATGCAACATCGAAAAGGTCTTCCTTTTCAATATCACCTTCGCCAGCGCGAAAGCACCGCTGGTGAACCATCATCATCGACGGCGCGAAGCTCAATTTTCTTTTTCCTACCATTTTTGAAGCTCCTCTTTTTTTTAAATTATCTTCGACGGCGCGAAGCTCAAACTTTTAGAAAATAATGCAACATCGGAAAGGTCTTCCTTTTTCAATATCACCTTCGCCAGCGCGAAAGCACCGCTGGTGAACCATCATCATCGACGGCGCGAAGCTCAATCTTTTTTTCAAAACAATCAACATCGGCGAAGCACCGCTGATGAAGCCATCATCATCGACGGCGCGAAGCTCAATCTTTTTTGCAAAACAATCAACATCGGCGAAGCACCGCTGATGATGCCATCATCATCGACGGCGCGAAGCTCAAGCTTTTTTTCAAAACAATAGTATTTTGTATAATTTTCAAACCTCAATGACATAATACAGTCCTCAAAACAAGTAACTGACCAGGTAATAAATATATTCTAACGCCAAAACTATTAGCTCCTATATATACGTCTAATGTGGGTTGATTATAATAATGTGGTTTTATGATATGCTGTGTGATATTAAATCCTTGATTAAAGGATCATTGGTACTGCCGTCCGGCAACCAGACGATGGCGGACACGACGAACGGCCGTAAATTTTGAATTTCCGTTGGTTTCAATGCAATAATGGATTTTGATCATATATCCCCCCTATAAAATTCATCACACGTGGGAATTAAATTAGTTTATCCTAAAACCACTGGACTTGTATAACCAACTCAAGTGTCAGTCAGTACTTTAGCGTTCCATTAACTATGGGTCGTTCTTTAAAAGCCCCGTCCAAAGATATATTATGGGTCGTTCTTTAATAGTCCTGTCCAAATTGTTAAGGTGTTGGACTGCCCCTTAATATTGCATTGGGACTGAAGTTCAGTATCATGTGACAGGTCGGCTTAAACATGTTAAATAGATTATGGGTCGTTCTTTAAAAGCACTGCCCAAATTGATGAGGTGCTGGACTTAGAGAATAGGTGGCCATTCACGACGATAAAAATATGGTACAGCCTATGCATTATATGGCAGCCTTCTATACCAAAACATCGACGAACCATATTTTATTCTCATTCTTATATTTATCAACGGTTTTTTTCAACATTTTATTCATTGGGGGATCATTTAAGATCGTTTTGAATTAGTACACAGTGGCAAATCAACTGATTACTGTTCTAAACATCCCCACAAACAAAATCGAACAACCCATAGAAATTTTACTTTGGCGCAAGAATCTCAAGAATATGTGATTTGGTGGCCTTAGTGATCAGGTAGCCCTTAGTGATCAGATTTATTCGCGGTATACGATGGAATTTTTACTTGAAATCACTGCAAATAATTATTTAATCGTCATTCTTATATATTGTTTAAAATGGCAACCCATAATATCCATCAATTTCATTGGTTTTGTTGGATACGTGCTAAAGTAGTTCCTATTTCTGGTCTGTGTGCGAACGCAAAAAGAGCCGGGGGGACTTTTGAATGTTTTAATTTAATAAATACACCACGTAAAAATGTTTCCTTACTTTTACGGCGATTGACGCCCCAGCTCGTGGCCCTTTTCGGTAAGTTTTGTCATCTTTTCACTCCTCTATATGGCTAAATTCAGCCTCAGTGAGCTCCGGGAGTGAGCTCTACAAATGGTAAATTCAGGGGCGGGTGGATGGCGGCGATCATCACGCCAGCAGCAAATGCTTGCCGCTAACGTCGGACCTTCCCATCAAATTTCTGATCACTTCATCTGGTAAATCATCACACTCCGGTTCTGGTTCTGGTTCTCCTTTCACATGTTTTACATCTAGGTCTCCAATTTCAAAAGTTGCTGTGGTTTCTTCCATATTCACTTTATTGCAAGTAATTACGAATGTAGCCTAGCTAGGCCTATACGAATATTTATTTTATAGCAGACGAAAATAGGCTTTTAGGCACCCTTTTTATTTGTCCTTCTATCTTTTACATGTCTTATTACTATTAGCGTTTATTCATTAAATGGACCTCTATCTTTTATTTACATTTAATTACATGCATATAACCTAATGTTGTATTGTAAAATAAGCTTACTTTCGATTTACAATAATTGACGAGGATGTTTACAATTATTGACGAGGCGATGTTTTTTAAATGTAGTTCCGGCATCATCAAAGGTGTGAATTAAGCCCCGCCCAGATCCATAGATTACCGGTCTGGTAATCTATAGCGCGTATCCAACAAAACTAACCACAGAACCAATGAAATTGATGGATATTATGGGTTGACATTTTAAACCACGCCCAATATATAAGAATGTCCCTTAATATTGCATTGTGGGACAGGTTGGCCGAAATAGATTACGGGTCGTTCTTTTTGCATTGGGACATTATGGGTCGTTCTTTACCCCTTGATATTGCACAGGGACCGAATCTCAGTATCATGTGACAGATTTACCAAACTAGATTATAGGTCGTTCTTTAAAAGCCCCGTCCAAAAATATATTATGGGTCGTTCTTTAATAGTCCCGTCCAAATTGTTAAGGTGTTGGACTGCCCCTTAATATTGCATTGGGACTGAAGTTCTCGTAGATTATGGGTCGTTCTTTAAAAGCCCCGTCCAAAGATATATTATGGGTCGTTCTTTAATAGTCCCGTCCAAATTGTTAAGGTGTTGGACTGCCCCTTAATATTGCATTGGGACTGAAGTTCAGTATCACGTGACAGGTCGGCTTAAATAGATTATGGGTCGTTCTTTAAAAGCCCTGCCCTATTGCACAGGGACCGAATTTCAGTATCATGTGACAGATTTTACAAAATAGATTATGGGTCGTTCTTTAAAAGCCCCGTCCAAAGATATATTATGGGCCGTTCTTTAATAGTCTCGTCCAAATTGTTAAGGTGTTGGACTGCCCCTTAATTGGGACTGAAGTTCAGTATCATGTGACAGGTCGGCTTAAATAGATTATGGGTCGTTCTTTAAAAGCCCTGCCAAAATTGATGAGGCGCTGGATTGTCCCTTAATATTGCATTGTGGGACAGGTTGGCCAAAATAGATTATGGGTCGTTCTTTTTGCATTGGGACATTATGGGTCGTTCTTTACCCCTTGATATTGCACAGGGACATATTTCGGATTGTAATGAGCCCCGCTGGGCTGTAGAAAAAAGATAGATTATGGGTCGCACTTTAATAGTCCCGTCCAAATTGTTAAGGTGTTGGACTGCCCCTTAATATTGCATTGGGACTGAAATTCAGTATCACGTGACAGGTCAGCTTAAATAGATTATGGGTCGTTCTTTAAAAGCCCTGCCCAAATTGATGAGGTGCTGGACTGTCCCTTAACATATCATGTGGGACAGATTGGCCAAAATATATTACGGGTCGTTCTTTAAAAGCCCCGTCCAAAGATATATTATGGGTCGTTCTTTAATAGTCCCGTCCAAATTGTTAAGGTGTTGGACTGCCCCCTAATATTGCATTGGGACTGAAGTTCTCGTAGATTATGGGTCGTTCTTTAAAAGCCCCGTCCAAAGATATATTATGGGTCGTTCTTTAATAGTCCCGTCCAAATTGTTAAGGTGTTGGACTGCCCCTTAATATTGCATTGGGACTGAAGTTCAGTATCATGTGACAGGTCAGCTTAAACATGTTAAATAGATTATGGGTCGTTCTTTAAAAGCACTGCCCAAACTGATGAGGTGCTGGACTGTCCCTTAATATTGCATTGTGGGACAGGTTGGCCGAAATAGATTACGGGTCGTTCTTTTTGCATTGGGACATTATGGGTCGTTCTTTACCCCTTGATATTGCACAGGGACCGAATCTCAGTATCATGTGACAGATTTACCAAACTAGATTATGGGTCGTTCTTTAAAAGCCCCGTCCAAAAATATATTATGGGTCGTTCTTTAATAGTCCCGTCCAAATTGTTAAGGTGTTGGACTGCCCCCTAATATTGCATTGGGACTGAAGTTCTCGTAGATTATGGGTCGTTCTTTAAAAGCCCCGTCCAAAGATATATTATGGGTCGTTCTTTAATAGTCCCGTCCAAATTGTTAAGGTGTTGGACTGCCCCTTAATATTGCATTGGGACTGAAGTTCAGTATCATGTGACAGGTCAGCTTAAACATGTTAAATAGATTATGGGTCGTTCTTTAAAAGCACTGCCCAAATTGATGAGGTGCTGGACTGTCCCTTAATATTGCATTGTGGGACAGGTTGGCCGAAATAGATTACGGGTCGTTCTTTTTGCATTGGGACATTATGGGTCGTTCTTTACCCCTTGATATTGCACAGGGACCGAATCTCAGTATCATGTGACAGATTTACCAAACTAGATTATGGGTCGTTCTTTAAAAGCCCCGTCCAAAAATATATTATGGGTCGTTCTTTAATAGTCCCGTCCAAATTGTTAAGGTGTTGGACTGCCCCTTAATATTGCATTGGGACTGAAGTTCTCGTAGATTATGGGTCGTTCTTTAAAAGCCCCGTCCAAAGATATATTATGGGTCGTTCTTTAATAGTCCCGTCCAAATTGTTAAGGTGTTGGACTGCCCCTTAATATTGCATTGGGACTGAAGTTCAGTATCACGTGACAGGTCGGCTTAAATAGATTATGGGTCGTTCTTTAAAAGCCCTGCCCTATTGCACAGGGACCGAATTTCAGTATCATGTGACAGATTTTACAAAATAGATTATGGGTCGTTCTTTAAAAGCCCCGTCCAAAGATATATTATGGGCCGTTCTTTAATAGTCCCGTCCAAATTGTTAAGGTGTTGGACTGCCCCTTAATTGGGACTGAAGTTCAGTATCATGTGACAGGTCGGCTTTAATAGATTATGGGTTGTTCTTTAAAAGCCCTGCCAAAATTGATGAGGCGCTGGATTGTCCCTTAATATTGCATTGTGGGACAGGTTGGCCATAATAGATTATGGGTCGTTCTTTTTGCATTGGGACATTATGGGTCGTTCTTTACCCCTTGATATTGCACAGGGACATATTTCGGAGGTGAGAAATCGATGAAATAACGTCGAATTACCGCGAATGGTGGTATACCACCGATATAGTTTGTGTACTACTCAATGGGTACAGTTCACAGCATCTTGTGCGTGTAAAATAAGAACCATTAGAGCTATGCAACTCAAACTTTGGAACACGACTTTTTTAAGGATGACCTTTCATGTAGAATAGAAAACTTCAAGTTGAAAATCGGAATGTGATCGGGTCATCTACCTTTAATAGTCTCGTCCAAATTGTTAAGGTGTTGGGCTGCCCCTTAATATTGCATTGGGACTGAAGTTCAGTATCATGTGACAGGTCGGCTTAAATAGATTATGGGTTGTTCTTTAAAAGCCCTGCCCAAATTGATGAGGTGTGGACTGTCCCTTAACATTGCGTGTGGGACAGGTTGGCCAAAATAGATTATGGGTCGTTCTTTAAAAGCCCCGTCCAAAGATAGATTATGGGCTGTCCAAATTGTATGTAGAATAACACCGCCCATTCATGAGGCAGCCCCTTAATATTGCATTGTTGGACGCACACCGCCCATTCATGAGGCAGCCCCTTAATATTGCATTGTTGGACGCCACCCTTATAATTGTTGAGGTGTTGGACTGCCCAAATTGATGAGGTGCTGGACTGTCCCTTACTATTGCATTGTGGGACAGGTTGGCCAAAATATATTATGGGTCGTTCTTTTTGCATTGGAACATTATGGGTCGTTCTTTACCCCTTGATATTGCACAAGGGACCGAATTTTAGTATCTATGATGCACCCTCCAGAGCTATAATTATATATGTAGCATATACCACCGGGATCGGGAGGAGATCTGACAGCCTGGGGGGGGGGGGGGGGGTGTGATGTAGGGGACTTGGATGAAATAAATACAACAATATGTCGACGACAAACCACAATCATACATGGACACACTGATTAACCATAACATTTATAATTTTATCCACGTAAAATTATTTTCCATAACATTGTAAATTGATTCACTAAAATTAATTGACCCATCATGAACAAACAAAGGTTGATACACTTTGTCCGAAATAAGGAACGCATTGCCCTCTCCCACTAGACAATGTAGATAGGTTGATCCCATGTTATTAAAAGCATAGGTAGGGTCAATATTTATTTACCGGGGAGGAGTAAGAGAAGGGGAGACCTATAGCGTTAACATTAAACATGTCCCAAATCTTATTTAAATTGCGAGCCCGGACGTTGCGAACAGTGTCCAAAGTATAATGGTAAAACAGTAGGTACTAATTGTTTTGAAAAAAAAAAATTGAGCTTCACGCCGTCGATGATGATGGCTTCATCAGCGGTGATTCGCCGATGTTGATTGTTTTGAAAAAAGATTGAGCTTCGCGCCGTCGATGATGATGGCATCATCAGCGGTGCTTCGCCGATGTTGATTGTTTTGAAAAAAAGCTTGAGCTTCGCGCCGTCGATGATGATGGCATCATCAGCGGTGCTTCGCCGATGTTGATTGTTTTGAAAAAAAGATTGAGCTTCGCGCCGTCGATGATGATGGCTTCATCAGCGGTGCTTCGCTGATGTTGATTGTTTTGAAAAAAAGATTGAGCTTCGCGCCGTCGATGATGATGGCTTCATCAGCGGTGCTTCGCCGATGTTGATTGTTTTGAAAAAAGGTTGAGCTTCGCGCCGTCGATGATGATTGTTTCACCAGCGGTGCTTCGCCGATGTTGATTGTTTTGAAAAAAGATTGAGCTTCGCGCCGTCGATGATGATGGCTTCATCAGCGGTGCTTCGCTGATGTTGATTGTTTTGAAAAAAGGATTGAGCTTCGCGCTGTCGATGATTGTTTCACTAGCGGTTCTTCCTCGCGATGTAGATTTGTTTAGAAAAAGGTTGAGCTTCGCGCCGTCGAAGATGATGGCTTCAACACCGGGACTTCGCCGATGTTGATTGTTTTGAAAAAAGGTTGAGCTTCGCGCCGTCGATGATGATGGCTTCAACACCGGGACTTCGCCGATGTAGATTTGTTTAGAAAAAGGTTGAGCTTCGCGCCGTCGAAGATGATGGCTTCAATACCGGAGCTTCGACGATATAGATGTTTTTAGAAAAAAGGTTGAGCTTCGCGCCGTCGATGATGATGGTTTCACCACCGGTTCTTCCTCACGATGTAGATTTATTTAGAAAAAAGGTTGAGCTTCAACACCGGGACTTCGCCGATGTTGATTGTTTTGAAAAAAGGTTGAGCTTATCTATTCTGCCTTGTACTTAGAAAAATCAGCGCGATATTTTCTCTAAGTGTTGTCCCTTAGCATGTTTGTTGAAGATCATTACGGGATACATCACGATCCGCGGCGTCGAAGAAGATTGTTAAAAAAAGGGCAGCTTCGAAATGGTAGGGTATTCTAAAGGTACTCCTCATACTGATTCAGTTTGCTAGATAACTTGCACCAATGGCGAGATAAGCTTTGTTTCAAGTTCCAATACATTTTTGAGTTAACTTTTCATTTAAAAGATTATCCCCAAAATGTGAACTTGTGATTTTTGGTGTTTACAATTTATTCATATTCTAAAACATTTTTATTGTTATAATGTAATTGAGGCACAATATTCAGAACACAATCTAGTTAGGCATGTGGCGTGAAATTTACTGCTTTCTAGAGTCAATACATATTTCTTTGTAGATGCATTTTGTGTTTTTTATACATCACAATGTAGATGATATTTGAAACATAAGTTTTACCATGGCAGGTAATAATAGGATTACCTACCAAGGTTTTACATAGAGTAAACTTGGATCCTTTTCAATTTTAGGCCCGACACTTTACAGGTTCACAATAGATACACTTTGATGTTTTGATTGATTTGGGGTTTTATTGATTTACATTACAAGTGAATCATTGACACCTACTACATGTAGTTGCTATACAACAATGTACATGTAGCAACCAAAAGTATTAATTAGAGCACTTGGTAATGGTGTCAAAATCATCTCATTTAATTAATTTTGACTAATATTACACTTTGAGTTGAACCAGGGAGGTGTCAAATAGAAAGGAGGGTGCACAACTTTTTAAATCCCTTTCGACTACCCTATGAAGTACCACTTATCCAATTACGCCTTTGAACCAGTCAGTGACCATGAAAGGCCCTACCACTTGACCCATCCCAGTCAGTCTGCAGGTCACGCTGTGGAGCGTCCGAGGTCAACTTTTCTATTTCAGGAATTGAATGATTCCGGAAATTTCCGAAGTCGCGATGTTCGGGATTTTCCGGACGATCGCCATGTTCGGGCATAATCGGTGCCTTTCGGATCAGTGTGCATCAAAGATGGCGGGGTTAGTACAATATTTATTTATTTTTCTTCAAAACAATCTCAAAATTTCCATTGAAGCATGATAAATAAGGATTTTACAGTACGATGAAGTAAATGAGTAGAAAATATGCTTTCTCATGATGCCGTTTTTGTAACCGTGGACTGGACCGTTTGGTGAGATTACGTAGATTATGATGACGAAATTTGTGAAGAAAACGAAAAGTCCTAACGAGTGATATCAAATTCGTCAGGGACGACCTTTCTCAAGTGTATGAAAATGAATGTTAAAAGTTCATGATTTTCGGGGAAAAATGGTGCCTCAGAGAGCCCGTGTTTACGTCATGCTCTTTTGAAGCTGCAGAATTCTGCTACTCCAGTTCACTGCAATGTAAATCAAATTACGAATGCACTGATTGTGTAGGCCTACACCGTTACCGTACCGTGTGTGTATACCTATCAAACATCAATGTATCGTGTCAAAGTCATACATATATTGGAATATGATTGAAAACCAAAACGGGCGAAAGGTGATTCTTGTAATTGTGTAATTATTTTTTTTCAGGCTCGAAACAGCGCGTTTGTCTGAATGAAATGTATTATTTATTAATCCTTTTTCTTTTCTTCATTTTCCATGTTTTGCTTACAGATACCAGCAGTACCTGCCGGATATCCGCTTCAAAAGACAGTAACTACAAATCAAGGCTTCATGATCAAAGCAAGCATGGAATTGGAAAGACTTCAGGATGATATTCAAGGATCGTGGGAGACGAATTCTCGGATAATTTACGCAGGACTTTCATTCAATTTTTATTCTTGAGGGGAAAATGTAAAGTGATAATAAGGAAAAGACAGTAACTACCCATCAAGGCTTCTTGATCAAAGCAAGCATGGAAAGACTTCAGGATGATATTCAAGGATCGTGGGAGACCGACTTCTCGGATAATTTACGCAGGACTTTCAATTTTTATTCTTGAGGGGAAAATGCAAAGTGATAAGGAATGTGACTTTGTCTGGTACTCTTGGAAAAACCCAGAATAAAGTGAATAATGATATCATCTCATGCTGGATTCTCCAAATGACATGTGTGTGGACAATAAAAGTTGCAACAAATTTGCAGGAACAGTTTCTGCAAAGTTTCTATTGAGATTTACAAGTTTTAATAAATTTGCACTTGAATGCTAAACTTATGAATTTGTTTTGTTTGAGGAATTATATAAGGAATCTGTACGGGGGATGCAAGAACGTACGTAGTAAGTCACATTTTCAGCCAAATTGAGTTATTAATAGTTTGTTTTTATGAAAATAAGGCAAATCCACACATTTTATCCATTAAATCAAATAGGAATTAATTAATTTTCAATCAAATATACATTAAGATTGTAAAACAATTTAATTGAAGTTAACAAAATTGAACAAAAAATACTTCTCCTGCAAAATGTCACTTGCGATGTTCTTGTATTCCCACGACGAAATGGTCTATTATTATAGTCAGATTTATAATCGAACAAACACATTGAAACAGCGTTCAATTTTAACAAAACGCCATTGCAAAATTGTTCATCCTTCACATAGAGCCTCATTTATCAGATGTAAAAATGTGGATACAAATTTGAAGAAAAAACAAAGCACTCATGGGGGTAGCGATGTTGTTGCCCTCAAAACCGGCCGAAAAAATTGCATGGTCGAACTCGCAAATGTACCGACGGAATTATTTTAGCCCCCCCCCCCCCCCCCCGGGTATGTCACTGTAATAATATACCGTTAAAGGTATATCATGTGATCCTTTCCAGGGGACGCCCTTAGTCCTTTTTTGGATTGGAAGCAGATTTTATTGCAGATTTACATTTCTGGTCATAAATTATGAATATATACCAAGTTACAGAGCGATACGATTCCTAATTACCTCAAAATCATGGTTTTAGAGTGAATTTAGGTGTAAAAATAAGTTGTCAGTGCAGACTCTGACAGTTTATTTTCACTCTAAAACCATGATTTTGAAGTCATTAAGAATCGTATCGCCTTATGTACGATTTATGATCAGGAATGTAAATCTGCAAGAAAATCTGCTTTCATTTTTTTTCTCGAGGATTGAGGGCGTTCCCTAAAAAAGATCACATAATATACCTTTAATAGATTTTTGCAATTTTTCTCATCAAACATTCTATATTAGTATATTTTAGCGATGGTTTTTCAATCTAGATAGATTCACTACTGATAATGGTAAATTAATCTGATTTTGCCAAGTTTTCAATTATTGAAAGTAAAATCGCAATCGATTTCAGTTGCAATTGATAATAAATTTAAAAAAACACTCGGTCATGCATACTGATTACTGAACCATGCATGACTTATTAGATTTTTGATTTTCCCCGTATCAAACAATTCTATTTCATTTTAGTGATGAGTTTTCAATCTAGAGAGTCACTACTGATCATGATAATGGTATAAAATGAATCTGATTTTGTAAAAAAAAAAACCTTTTTAAGATACCAAAGTTTTCAATTATTGGAAATAAAATCGATATTGATTTCACTTGCGATTGATATTATTTCAATTTAAAAGATGCATTTTTTGTGGGGTTGGTGTGTGGGAGAGGAGACATGGGGGTGGGGGTGGTTGGGGGACTGGGGAGGGCGGCGTTTTCCCTCTGATTTAATTTTCTGTGATGGGAAGTGATCCCTGAAGTGACAAATGTCTTTTGTCAGAACTTAAAAAAGCCAATTTGGAAAAAATCCCGGGGAAAATAAATAAATTCTATATTATCATCCATACACTGTGTGACTCCTCCAAATCCACTCTCAAACTCCAGGAGCCCGTCTCCTCACATAACCTACCGACACCCTCTGACAAACGCTGTGCACACGACACGAATTATTGAAGGCCAAGCAGCCAATGAGAAAGCGGAACTTGAGCCAAGCCCCTGACGTCATAGCCCGGTCTGATCTGAATTACCTTAATCGACCGGAATATTATTTTCATCGGGTCCGGAAATACTTCATGCTACTATTTTCGTGGTATTGACCGTTTAGGATGATATCATCCCGATATTTTGATAGTTTTCACTAAACAAGTATTCTTACAACGATTACAAGGAATAATCAAAGAGGACGGTATTGTAGAAAGGTATGAAATTAGCCGTTTTCTAGTGTCATTTTTTTTTTTAAATCTCCAAAAATAATGCATTCGGAATTTCTCTATTTTCACCCCCAAATAGTTTAGTTTTGACAAAAATCAACGCATGTACATAAATACTGACCCTTTTCTGATATAATCAATGTCTTCAATTTTAATTTTGAGTGTAAAATATCGGGACAAATTGACGTGAAATGCGTGATGTTTTCAATGTTTACATTCGGTATTGCTCGGTAGTGGCGAGGTCACGCCGTGCTGTGTGCTTAGAAAATAGACGCTGCACGCGTGACATGCAGACTGACTGATCCTATTCATAAACAACCTGCGTTACGAGTCTCTGTCACAGTCGACCGCGCATCGCTCCAGTTGATCGTACTAGGGAGGTGCCTTGAAAATGACCCGGTTGTGACCTTTAGCGGAGAAACATTTTCGAGACCATTTCTTTGTGACGTCATTCCAGTCAGTAAACACATTTCGCCATTTTCTTATTCCTTGCGAAGCTAAGCGTTACGACAGCGAAAACCCGATCAAAATTGGACGATTATAGAGAAAGTTACGATATTTTCGGCAATTTCGCGCAGTTTGTAAGTATAAAAACCACTTCTTTTCTTTCATACTGTTGTCATATTTTACGCGGATAAAAGCGGACATTATAACATAGAGCAAATTAAAGTAGACTATTTTCCGCATCCACTGCATGTATTTTTGTCATGGCCCAAGTTGGCCCAATGTAAATAAAATGTGTGACAATTTCGGAAAAAAAGTACCGGAGTACTACTTTCTGTCAATAAAATTACGCTACCTATATGAAAAGTTGTATTCTTTTTAGGGGCCATGGGCATACCGATGGGTTTATATTAGGCTAATAGCCCTCATGAGGTTGTAATTTATTTAATTTAGGAATTAAACTAAAATTTAGTTTGACAAAATACTTGAGTACTGTTCCGTTTCCATGGTTTCAGAATAGAAGCATCTATTTCTTTGTATAATTAAAATCGGGGAGGGGTTAAAACCGTTAAATAATAACACCTCCCTCTGATTAAAATAAAATTGTGTTGAGATTGAGAATGACCACCTCTGCTGGAATAACTGATGGAATTTATGTGATTGATTGATTAATGATTCATTCATTCATTCATTTAAATTTATAATTTATCATGTTCATATAATTTTGGGCCTAGCATGCCTAGAGCAAATATCTACTCATTGGGGGTGGGATTGATTGTGTGTGTGAATGGTAGATTGATTGATTTATTTATTCCGGTACTTATCTTTCTTTCATTATCCATTCATCTATTTTCAGGTTCTTGTGAATTGTGCGTTGAATCTGTAGCCATGGAACTCTGCCGTCTTTGCAAGAGGGACATTGGAAAAGACCAAAAGTGAACTTACGAGATCTAGTGAATGAAGAAAGGTTTCAAATCAGTATGCGGATCCACAGCCTCGTCGTGCACAAACAACATTCAGGAGATAGTGTCCCGAAGCTGCAACCACATTTTTCGATAATAATAAAAAATAATGTGATTCAATGACTTGCATTCAGAAACAGCAACAAATGAAAAGACATTTTTAAAGAAGGAAAAAGGCAAAAGAGAGAGAGAGAGAGAAAAAGTCCAGATCCAATTCCCAGTCCTGATAACAAATTGTTGTCCCACTACCCCCACCCCAACTTAAAAAAATAGAAACTATCTCTTTAACTTCTGTCTCTTTAATTTAAAGTATTACAGCTTTCACTTCTTAATATTTTCTTTCTGTGTGTCGTGTCATTTATTTAAATCAATGAAGTGTCAGATTTCTCAGTTCATAATTATCATGACTTATTGTAGAAATTGAATATTCAAGAAAATGAATAAAATACTCTTAAAATCAGACAATTATTTTGCGGATAATGAATATTATTAAAAGCATTACACAAAATAGTACATTATTTATGTAACAGTATTGTTACCATGGAATTTATACGGAATTTATACCTGTTCATATTGAAAAAGGGGCATTCTTGTTTGATTTACGTATTTTTCTCTATAAATTATAGTATAATTTGACCTCCGACCCGAGATTGACCAATCGGAAGCCAGATATTTCTGTCAACAAACCAGCATCAAAAATAGACGTTTTACCTCGTCGACCATGCAGTACAAAATGCTAGATCTAGCAAATCTTACTCATATGATATATAATTGCCATAATTTTCAAAGAGAAAACATATTTTTACACCAAGTGTTAACTTGGCCTTCTTGAAAAAGGTATGTTTTGACGCGGAATTACGCCAGGTTAAATTATGGAAGCTTACTTGAAATTTACAGTCGTGATATTAATTAAAAATGGAATCCTTTTTTCAGTCGAAAATGTGCTTCTTTGGTTTAAAAAAGTTGACAGAAACATCTTAGTTATCATATTAGGAGTACTATTTGTCTTAAAAGCTGTTTTATTGGGTGATGAAAAATAGAAAGAATAGAAATAAAACTGATGTCGAAACTCATCAATATTCATGAGTTGTGAAATTCGGCGAAATTCTGGTAGTCGTCGCCTAAACGGATTAACTTTATGATATCCCGGCATTGATACCTAATGGCCCCTGATGGGCATAACGCACGTGTGTACAATAGAATACCTCGAGGGTTGACAAACAGAAGGCCTTAACTCACTTTTTGGTCATTTTGATATTTTGGTACCAAAATAATCGGTAATGCCCACAGATTCTTAAAATCATAAAGCCTTAACTCTACTCAACTTCCTATTGCAGCTATAGCACAATAACACTTGGTCACATCTCAATGGAGCAAATAACAGTTACAAACAGAAGGCCTCAACTCTGAGTTAAGGCTTTCTGTGGTAACTCAATTTGGATCAAACACTGAGATGAGCCTTTTTAGCCTGCCCAATTGCCAGAACGTACAACAAATCCTACACAACGGTGGGGCGCAAGATCAACTGGCTAAAAACCAAGTGGTTTTGGTTTGTAAAGCAGAAACCTAATAGTTCCTTCTGCAGTGAGTGTCTGACAGACGAAGAATTCATGGAAGTAATCAAGTAAACATGGTCCATGCCCGTGAATATCATTGAATAAACACAACTTTACCAAATTATTTCAGCACTGCTCAAAGCCATTTTATATGCATGCGGCTATTTAATTTAGTGGAAAATCATGTTTAAATTCATGTTATTAGTATATCATAAAGCTGTAATACAATCATGTAGTACTAGTATTTAAAATAAGGCTTTCTATATTCAATGGAGCTTTTTTCTGATTTGTGAGCTTTTGCAAGTTTACTTTCGTAATTGTCATGCAATCTTTTTATAATTACATTAATTTCATGACAAAATTAAGTTTTAATTGTTATTAATTAATTGCAAATTAGGTCAAACACTAATTTCAATCTATAAACATTAATATAATAACACATGCCATTATAGACAACATTAAAAGTAAGCAGCTGTAACTCAGAGATTATCTATTTTAGTTACCGTCAGAAGGACGTAACTCAGCATTTTAAGAAATAATAAAGAATATCTTTAATTCCACCATCCATAATAATAATTAGCATTGTTTATACTGAAGTGTATACAGCTTTTAGTTATAGTGCCATCTTTCAGTTAAATCAGACACTCACATGATGAGTTATAAATATATTTAGTTGGTGCAAAATATTAAAACTCATTTTTCTCAGAATGGTACTTTTTGAGTTAAGGCCTTCTGTTTGTCAACCCTCGACTGTCCTCTTCGTGCACTCTCCTTTCTATTTGACACCTCCCTGGTTGAACAATACAAATATGCTGCTGAATCTCTTCCCATCAATAAATTCATGTTTCCTACAACATCTGCTTATTCAATTCCAAGGCATTGAAGAAAGTGTTGCACAGTTCTAATTTGTTTCATCATAACTTCAAATTATTGTCAAGCTTATATTTGACTCGTAGGTTAACTAAAAAATCAATGTGAAAAACTTAAATCACTGAATTTTATAAACCTAGAATACTAAAAAGCCAACACAGTAGTTGTCCTAATACTTTTGGTTACTAGAATTTGAAAGTCACTGTGTTCGAGATTTTATAACTTCCTATAACTTTTTCGGGCTCCCCAGTTGACCTACCATACTGGTCCGAGTATAGTCCCACTGTTTTTTTACTTGAAAAAACCCCGGAATTCGGGGGTGGGATTATACTTGGATGAATTTTGGTGGAAAAAAAAGAGTCCAAAGGTTCTATTGGTCAAAAATTTAAATACCCGATCCTAGATAATTGACTTTAGATGATTTTGGTGAAATGCAGCTACAAGCTGTCCCGAAACATACGGTAGGCTTGGGAGCTCACAATACCGCTGATTTACCGGTAATAAGAATGATAAGGCAAGATTTGTATGTGTTTATCCGATGAAATTTATGATTTTTTACACGATTGCCAGCCGAGCTGTAACTGTAACTTTGCCCGGAATTACAGCCTTGTTTGACAAGCTCCCTTCAGAATTTGGCATGGGATTATACTGTAATATTTTTAGAATTTCCGAATTGGTCCAAAAATAGAGGGTGGGATTACAATTGAGCATGGGACTATACTCGGACCAGTAGGCCTACGGTAATTAATCAGTAAGGCGTCGGACTTCCAAGCCTGCGGCCCGGGTTCAATCCCTGGCACTTGTTTCCCCACAAATGTATCCTGTTTTTCTCACCTGATAGTTTAATTGCCAAAAACGCACCTTGAGAGTTAGGGTACAAAAAGCACCGGGTCAGGAACTTTTTGTGCATTTACCATTAATGCCAAGAGCTTATACACCTATCAGTTGTAAGACGCACTATACGACCCCGGGGAGAGGTGCGTCATGGGTGTGTCGTTTACCATCGCATTCTTGACGGAGGGTACATCAGTGGAAGCCTTTGGTCCGTCAAAAAATTGACGAAGGGTGCGTCAAGGTCCGTCACTTTACATGGGTGCGTCACAGTGTACATCTTTTTACGAACAACATGATACGACCTTTAAATATATGCTATATACTAGACCACCAACCAGGCTCTACTTTAATACCGCAAACATCACTGTTCTAAAATGCCTGAAATCACTCGTAATCACCCGTGTTGTTCATGCAAATTTAGTCAAATTCAGGGCATTGCCTGTCAGGGAGGGGGGGGGGGGGGGGGGGGGGGTCATATCTGACTATTTGTTTTAGAATACAAAGGTATACATCGAGTTTGTAATTTCATTTGGGGGTTTAACTACACTTTCGAGAACCCTATTTTGGTTAAAATACCCTTTCGAGAACCCAATTTTCTATTTACCTCCCGTTTATTGTAAATAGGCCTACATGTATTATAACAAGGGATAAAGGATGCCCCCCCCCCCCCCCCCCCCCCCCCCACCGGTTACGCCACTGAACGGGTTGAAGCAGAATGGGAAATGTCTCGCAATTGTTTCAGGGATCCTCATCCTGACGTTTATGATAATCAGTTAAATATTTTATGAATTTTAGACCACTCAGACATTATTGTACATATAAAAGTTCTCCTCTTGGTTCCGTCCCGGTCCCGGGTCTATATAAATTCGAGGGGCCAGGGTTGACAACATGAATAAGGGCAGATCTCCCTGAATCAAAAGTAGTTTCATTTTCAGTAGTCATCGTGTTTTATCCAGTTTAGTCAACGATATATGACGACGGGGTGCGTCCGTCAGAATCCACCAATGGTGCGTCCAAAAATTGACTGAGGGTGCGTATTTGGATGACAAAGGTCCGTCGTTTTTTTGACACAGGGTGCGTTATGGTACATGAGAAGTTGGCGCACCTCGGTAAAGTGACGCACCACTCCCGGGGGTCGTATAGTGCGTCTTACAACTGATAGGTTTATTACTCGCCGGTATAAACTTACTGGTAAACAACAATGTGGGCATGCATCCCTGATAAATTATTTAAAATTATGATATCATTTTAATGTAAATTTACGTGTGCGATCCTCCCTGGGTGACCTTGAAATTATCGATTTAACTAAAGCTTGGACATGTTGTTTATTTGCAGGTATGGTGATCATGAGACATATTCAACCACTGTTGTGCAAATACTGCAAACAGAGATTTATTGGGAATGTACTTCGCTATCAATCCCACCTACGTCACCATGAGCTGTGCATCACACCCTACTGGTATAAGAACCCAAGGCTACCACCAAAGGCAGGATGTTTTGGGTTGGGGAGAACAAGACACAGGCAGTATGAGGCGAAGACGCGATCTCCAATGCTTCAAGCAACTTGTGCCAATCAGTGCTTCTACCAGACTGATGATAAAAAAAAACAGGAAATGACACGTACAAGAGACAAACCACACAAATGTCAATATTGTGACAAGTGCTTCAGCCGGGCTAATGATAAGAAACGACATGAAATGACGCATACAAGAGACAAACCACACAAATGTCAATATTGTGACAAGTTTTTCATCCTGGCTGGTAACAAGAAACAACATGAAAAAACACACAGAGGTGATAAACCACACAAATGTCAATATTGTGACAAGTTCTTCAGCCTGACTAGTCATAAGAACCGACATGAAATGATACATACAGGAGACAAACCCCAGAAATGTCAATATTGTGACAAGTTCTTCAGCCAAACTGGTCAAAAGAAACGACATGAAATGACACATACAGGAGACAAACCACACAAATGTCAATATTGTGACATGTGCTTCAGCTGGGCTAGTCATAAGAACCAGCATGAAATGATACATACAGGAGACAAACCACACAAATGTAAATATTGTGACAAGTGCTTCAGCCAAACTGGTCATAAGAAACAACATGAAATGACACATACAGGAGACAAACCACACAAATGTCAATATTGTGACAAGTTTTTCAGCATGGCATCTAACAAGAAACGACATGAAAAAACACACACAGGTGATAAACCACACAAATGTCAATATTGTGACAAGTTTTTCAGCCATACTGGTCCAAAGAAACAACATGAAATGATACATACAGGAGACAAGTTCTTCAGCCAAACTGGTCAAAAGAAACAAAATGAAATGATGCATACAGGAGACAAACCACACAAATGTCAATATTGTGACAAGTTTTTCAGCATGGCATCTAACAAGAAACGACATGAAAAAACACACACAGGTGATAAACCACACAAATGTCAATATTGTGACAAGTTTTTCAGCCTGGCTGGGAACAAGAAAAGACATGAAAAAACACACACAGGTGATAAACCACACCAATGTCAATATTGTGACAAGTTCTTCAGCCATACTGGTCAAAAGAAACAACATGAAAAAACACACACAGGTGATAAACCACACAAATGTCAATATTGTGACAAGTGCTTCAGCCTGGCTAGTCATAAGAACCAACATGAAATGATACATACAGGAGACAAACCACACAAATGTCAATATTGTGACAAGTTTTTCAGCCAGGCTGGTAACAAGAAACAACATGAAAAAACACACATGGGTGAAACCACGCAAATGTCAATATTGTGACAAGTTCTTCAGCCAAACCGGTGAAAATATCCAAACGGTACATTACCAGGGCAATAGTAATTAAATTTTAATTTATATTGCATCATCATAACAACTGCACCCCAACAAGAATCCTAATAAGTTCCAGCTTTTTAATCGAGGGGGCACAACATGTAGTCATCATCATGGTCATGGTTATCCCGATAAATGGGCCTTGAGAAATGTTGGAATCATGACTGCCATGGGTTGAGATACAAGTATGCTTTTAATTCATACTCACAGAATGCACACTGATGGTTTCTATGTTTTGCAACCAACTGAATCAAACTTCCCGCTTTTTTGCTTGCCATGCAAATAAATCCAATTTGTTGTATTTTCATGTTATTATATTTTCAAATGATACTCTATTACGTTAACGGTCTTACTGTTGTCACTTTTATTGACTTTCAATGAAATATGAACCAACTTTAATTGACTTTCAATGAAATATGAACCAATACATCATACATCTCGCTAAACCTTTTGAAATAAATAAGACATTTTTGTAAAATAAAATTCTTGAATGTCATCATGAAAATATTTCATGTGTAAAGAATGCACTCCTGAAAATATCCATTTCCTTCTTGAGCAAATAGTTTTGGATATATGCCCAAAAATAACTCATATAATCTCACAAAGGATATATTCGATCTGACCACCAGCAAATAAATACATGGATTAGTATGGTTTCCAAATAGCACAGCTCTGTTCCCTTTAAAATAAGTAAATAATTGACTAAAACTGAAGGAAAGAATCGGGGATAGAAACCTCAACTATCTTCTTGTTTAACCCAGTAGAATAATGAATGGACATAAGTACAATCTTCAGAGAAATTAAACAGAGTATTTGTAATTTTTTTATTTATTTGTGTGGGTTTTAGTTCTGTTAACAAAATTATTATGTTATGGTAAATAATTCTACGTGAATAAAATTATAATGTGATGGTTAATCAGTGTGTCCATGTAGAATGTTGTTTTGTCGTCGCCGTATTGTTGTAGGAAAAAATATTTATTTCACCTAAGTTCCCTACACTGTCATCCTCATTTTTTCATTGAATCAGAAAGTCGTGGGAGTGAGAGCGTAACAGTACCCCCCTCCCCTCCCGATCTTGGTATATGCTACATATATAATTTACAGCTCTCGAGGGTGTCATAGATAGGGCACACTTTTGAAAAGAACTGTCCCCTGTTCGTTGCAGTGGTTTGTCACATATAATACTGTACTGATCATAATACTGTACTGATCCCAATGCAATATTAAGGGCAATCCAACACCTAAACAATTTTAAGGAGCAGCATCCCACAATGCAATATTAAGGGGCACACTAATGCCTCAACAATATGAATGGGCGGTGTAATTTAACATGGGGCTTATAAAGAAAGACCTATCATTTGTTGCATTGTGGGATAGGATAGGGCTTTTGATTTATTAAGGGGCGGCGTAATGCCAAAACAGTTTGGATGGGGCTTTTAAGACGACCAATAATGCAATATGAAGGGTCAATCCGACACCTCACCAATTTGGACGGGGCTTTAAAGGCATATTATGTGATCTTTTCCAGAGAGCGCCCTCTATTCATGATTTTTTTTAGAAAGTAGATTTTCTTGCAGATTTACATTTCTGATCATAAATCGTACATACATTCCAAGTTACAGGGCTATACGATTCCTAATTACCTCAAAATCATGGTTTTAGAGTGAATTTAGAGTGAAAATATAAACTGTCGTGTTAATCCGACAGTTTATTTTCACTCTTAAACCATGATTTTGAAGTAATTAAGAATCGTATCGCCCTGTAACTTGGAATGTTTGTACGATTTATGATCAGAAATGTAAATCTGCAAGAAAATCTGCTTTCAATTTTTTTTCGATGTTGAGGGCGTTTTCTGGAAGGATCACATAATATACCTTTAAAAGAACGACCCATAATCTATCTTTGGACAGGACTTTTAAAGAATGACCCATAATCTATTTTGGTCAATCTGTCACATGATATTGAAATTCGGTCCCAGTGCAATATCAAGGGGTAAAAAATAGGAAGGGATCAACTGATGACGTATTGAGCCTATATTTGTGACTTCGTCAAAATATTGGTATCTGTAAAAATGCCTTTGATCATGCCGAGTCTCAACCGATATTGAACATGAGGGAAAAAAATTAAAGTACAGAGTTTTTTTAACCAAAGTTATGTTAAAAATAAAAGACAACAGACACAAAATCAGTTTTACATATTCCACATGCATACTAAAATTCAGTCCCAGTGCAATATCAAGGGGTACAAAATAGGAAGGCATCCACTGAGGTTGATCGGTTTGTCACGGACGGACGTTTGTGCAAAACATGAGCGAAAAACAGTTTGTAAAAAGTAACTACTGACATTTATTCAACTTTTTATGTTTAATGTTATAGAGAATCATCAACTTTATTGAAATACACAAAAAAAAATAAGGTGTGGTTTGTTACTAAAAATAGAACGACGAAAATGTTTGTGTCACGGACGGACTAGATAGAAATAGGGTTCTCTACCTTTTAGTGCTTCTTTTTAATTTCTATCTAGTCAACTCCATATTCCCCAATGCTTTCCAGGTCAAATAGTAAGTAATATACATGGTTTGAATATCTGATACACAGCATATGAAAATATTTCTTATTTTTTTACAGGGGTAGGGTAACAAACTTTGTCACGGACGGACATTTTTGAGCGTCACGGACGGACACAAATGTTAACTACATAAAAAACTTTGAAATTGCCACTTATTTACACTTCAGTATGAAAAAATTGTATCAAATACTTACAAAATAGTAAGAAAAATGTCATGAATTTTCAGTCTTAGTAATAAAAAGCAGTCAAGATATTAGTCTTTTTCCAACACTACGGACAAGATAGAAATAGGGTTCTCCGGATCTTTAGTACTTCTTCTTAATTTCTATTTAAACAATTCCATATTCCTCAAGCTTTCCATGGTCAAATAGTAAGTGAGATACATGGTTTGATACACAGCATTTGAAAACAGATTTATTTTTTACAGGAGAAGGATAGACCTGTAACAAGCTGTGTCACAGACGGAAATTTGTTAGCGTCACGGACGGACACAGATGTTGAAGAACTTTGAAATTGCCACTTATTTACATGACAAAATGGTATCAAATACTTACAAAATAGTAAGAAAAATTGTATGTCATCATTTTTCAGTCTTAGTAATTAAAAAGGATCACAATATACCAAAACCAGTGTGATGGTTATATTCAAAGGTTGCAGAATTTGGCACTTTGATAGCATTGGGTGATCTGTTCAAGGTTAACATTGGTGTGAAAAAAAACACTTTTTGATATTGATATTGAAATGTACCTCACAATATTGGACAACATCTTGGCTAACTGAAACTGCATTCCAAAAGAAGAAACAATGCGGAAAAGTTTTCGGAACAGTCCATTATTGCCCAAGGGGTAGAAACAAGATGCGTCATGGACGGACATTCTTAGTAGAAGTTGACCTTGCCATATTTTATGTTAATGAAACATTTTCAATATTTTTAAATTAAAAATTGATAGATGGCACATTTACCCATTAAATAAGAAATATATTTCAGAAAAGTATTTCTGGGAAGTAATTACCCTGCCCTTGTGATAACTTTTTGATGCAGAGATGTCCGTCCGTGACACATTTCAAGGAAATAGAGAAAAAATAAAAACATAGTGAGCTATCTCCCCTATATACCCCCTTTCTCATGTAGAAATAAAACGTAACAATGGCGTCAATAAATAAGTTAAATCAGTGATTAAAAGTTGTCACGGACGGACATTATTCAGTTCTGAGTACAAATGCCAAACTGAATCCTGCCCCTCTTACCATAAATGGCAAGAGATAGACCTGCTGCATCATATAAATAGACTGTATGCTGTGATACAACTTTGTAAAACAATTTTGACCCTTCTTTGATAAATTGTGTTCGATTAATTGTGTAAAAGACTGTAAGTGTATGCTGTGATACTCAGAATTTGTGAGGCCCGTACGAACAAATTCATTTTACCCCCGCACTATAATGGGACGGTCCGTAGTACTTGACGTCGTGGTCAGGTCTTTTCATAGTCAGTGGCGCGTGTAATTATTCCCTCCGCGGTGAATGAATGCCAGTTCTTGGCAATAATAGTACATTCATTCGTTCTGTGGTCGACCCATCGGAAGGTCGTTAAAAATTAGTTTGTGTGACGCTAGATGGTGTGATTGTCTTTTCCCACCCTCCCACACCTTGTTACTCATATTAGTGCTTTGGCGTGTGTCTTTATCTTTGCAATGAAAAGTTAATTATTATTTAGTATAAATACATTGCTAAGATGAATTTTAAAAAAAATGTTGTATAATTACCAATCGTGATAACTATAGCACTTACTATAGTAGTTGATAAATTTAAATACAGAATTACAAAAATAGACCGTCAAATATATGTTGCGTAATTGTTAAGAAATGGCAATAATTAGATGCTTGTGATCTCTACTTGGGAAATTCTCTACAGGTAATAATGTCCGTAAGACGTCTAGGTAGAACATTTCTGTGCTGATGATCCTTGTCAAATTCTAGTTAAATGAAATCCCCTTGGTGGATCGCCTTTTGTACGCATAATGAATTCCCTTTGGTGGATCGCCTTTTGTAGGTATAATGAAATCCCTTTGGTGGATCGCCTTTTGTAGGTATAGTGAAATCCCTTTGGTGGTTGCCTTTTGTAGGTATAGTGAAATCCCTTTGGTGGTTGCCTTTTGTAGGTATATCAATTTTAATTACATTAAGTAATTATATATTGTACATTCTCCGGGGTATCTCACTGTTCGGATGAATGAGGGTCGATGGGAACTTTCCGTCCCCAAAACGTGAAATTCAATAATTTATGTTGCACTTGAAATGAAAAGTACATTTTGTATGTAAAATAAATGCAACCTTTCGAGTAGCACAGAAACTATGCTACACCTTGGCTTCCCTTGTCAACCTATTTATGGTGTCGGGTGGTAAAACTTTTTAAAACAATTTTGACCCTTCTTTGATAAGTTTTTGTTCAATTAATTGAGTAATTAAAGGTAAGTGATAATGGATACATATAGGCATCCAACCATGTTTTGAGTTTTTCAAAGTTTCATGAAGAAAAAGCCTGCAACTTTTGATAGTGCAAAGCTTAAAATTAAATTTGTGCTAACATCTCCAATGATACTTTCTGATTTCAATGCTGTTACTTGCTTTTATTTTACATACACTTATTATATGGGGCAATTTTAAACAGTGTCTTCTAACTGATCTCATGCTACCCCTTTTAATTTACAAGCATTATTTCAGCATGTACAGGCAGTAAGGTTAACAAGCGCAAGCTATACTACAGATTCACCAAAGAAGATCTGCTGAGGGTTCACAAATGCGCAAATAAGCAAAATGACTTCATTTGACTTCAAGTAATTTTACAGTGCACCTGGTGAGCATCATAACATGTGCTCACTGCTTTAGCAAACCTACTCATTTGCATAAAGGGCATACCTGTATGGACTAGTTCATTTAATGGTAAGAGGGGTGGTATTCAGCTTTGCTTGTGTGCTCAGAACTGAACAGTAGCTAACAGTGTCCGTCCGTGACAAAATTTGTGTCCGTCCGTGACAACTTTTAATTAAAGATTTAACTAATTTATGCCTGCCCTAATTAATTAATACTCCTGCATGGGAAAGAATACATATAAGGGAGATACTTCACTATGTTTTTATTTTTTTACTTTGTCCTTGAAATTAGTTTAAAAACTTTTAAACTTTTTTTGTGTCACGGACGGACAGCAAAACATCAAAATGTTAACGCAAGTCTAGCGATATAACTTCCCCAGAACTTTTTTCCCAAATATTTATCTTATTTGATGGAAAAGTGTGTCAGCTATCAACATTACATCACAAAACTCTGAAAATGTTACATTAACATAAAAATATAGCATGATGAACTTGAATTAAAATGTCCGTCCGTGACGCATCTTGTTTTCACCCCTTGGACAATAATGGACTGTTCCGCGAATGTACCACATTTTTTTTATTTTTTAAATGCAGTTTCAGATAGCCTAGATATTGTCCAACATTGTGAGGTACCTATCAATATCAAAATCATAAATTTATTTTTTCATAACCATGTTAACCTTTAACCGATCAGCCTCAACTGATGACGTATCGGGCACCGGTCGGAGCCGATATTTGTGACATCATCAAAATATTGGTATCTGTAAAAATGCCTTTGATCATGCCGAGTCTCAACCGATATTGAACATGAGGGAAAAAAATTAAAGTATAGAGTTTTTTTAACCAAAGTTATGTTAAAAATAAAAGACAACAGACACAAAATCAGTTTTACATATTCCTATTTTCTATTGTATATCAATTATGTTTACGTTCAAGTTTGATTAAACAATCTATATTTAAATTGCATTCAAATAAAAACTTACGTATGCGATGCTATCATTCGCATGGTTCAAAATTTTGCAGTCAGCACAATCTATGTATGTTTTATCGTTCCCTCTTATTCAAATTTAAAGCATCCAGATCACAAAAGTGTTAAAAGCAATGGTTTAAAGGAGGTGCCACGCAAGCACAACAGTATGTATTATATGGTAGAAAAATAATTGTCGAGTCCAAATTGCGTAGTTATAATATAGATCAACACATCATACTAATTATAAAAACGAATAAAAACTGCCATCACTCAACATACAACATTTAAAATTCGCGGCGGTCGAAAGTCCCGGTGTCGATGACGTCACGATTATTGGTGCTTCAATTTGCGCAGGTACATTGTATAACTATGACTTCATCGATACACGGGACTTTCAATTGCCGCGAATCTTAAAAATTGCATGTTGAGAGATGAGATGGCACTGTGTATTTGTTTTTGTGATAAGTATGATTTGTTATATATGATTAGGCAATATGGGCTCGGTAATTATTTTCCCAATGCATATAATGCACAATGTTGTGCTTGCGGGACACCTCCTTTAATAATCATCGCATTGCATACATATAATTCACTATCAGTACTCCAACGTCCAAACAGATTTCATTGTTGCCATTATCAATTTTACACCGTAACTTAACTCCTGCCTTGCCGCCCTGCCCTGACTGAGTTCCCCAAAACTGAATATACTCTATAACCATTCACATGCTGTAAAGTGAAAATGTGATTGAATATTAATAATCCAAGGAACACCTTACAATTCCTTTTTTTAAACTCATTTTTCATACTTAAAAACAAAATTATTCTTTCTTCACCATGTCCATTTATTTATTCATTACCGACAGGGTTGTAGCTACGCCAGGCGGCGCCGGGCGGGTCCGCCCGCCCGGCGCTGGGCCCGGAATTGGTCTGGTCAAATATTTTTACAATTTGTGGATAAAATCATTAAACTGCCTCATAAAACAAGAAATTATGTGGCAGGAACCCTCAAAGTGCATTAAAAAAGCCTAAAAACATCCCGGCCCCTGAGCCGCGAGAATTATGCAACCAAATAGCGAAATATTGAGCCCAAATAGCGAAATATTGCGCCCGGCACTCAAAATGCTCTGGCTACAACCCTGATTACCGGTGTGGATTAAATACTCTTTAAATTGTTTATAATTTGTGTAACTTCTGGCTCGCCAAGTTGGGAAGTAAGCAAAGTTACTGATGTAGCATGCAATGTGTTAATAGAGCACGCTGCTCTATTCGAAATCAACAAAGCCCTGACATGATGCTAATTGCACTCGAGCAACATGGTATATGGTGAAATATTGCGGTCAACGAAATTGTGAAGTAACGTAATGAATAATTGAATTTGCATATCAATGACTCTTTATACAGATATCAACACGCCCCAATATGATAATTGATATCATTAAGCATGTGGCATGAATCGGCGCAGCCAATGAAATTGGAAATAAAAATAATTAAATATTCATGACAGTGACTTCGATGCTGAAATATAGCATAAGAAACCCGATGCGAAAGAGCAACACACTTCACCACGTGTTTATGACGCAACGGGATTTCCCCGGTAAACACCCTGGGATGAGTAACACCACCGTTGCATGATTACGTCAAAAACAGAATGCGACAATTGAGGACTTGAAATGATACATGTAGATTGGGATTTTCCGGGCGATAATTTTAATTTATGAACATGGAATAATCTCTGATCAAAGTGGGGAACTTACTGAAGACGAATTCTGCAGTGCATCATAATTAGCCTAATTATTATTATTTATTTCATTCAATGAAGTAAAGTGTGGACTAATGAGATGAGCTATGATGCTGTGACTTGGTTCATGGATAGTATACACTTTGGGAGAGCTAAAAACGTATGTTAGCTTTTGTCTAATTAAAAAATGTTTAAACACTTTAATTAGTGGGCCTTATTAATTATTCTAATGGAAATTAGACAAAAGCCAACATACATTTTTAGCTCTTCAATACTACCCATGAACCAAGTCACAGGTCTTCTCATTAGTCCACAAACTTTACTATGCATATTTCATGCATACATAATTAGCCATAATTAGGCAATTTCATGGCAACTGGAATTGGAAAAAATCAAATAAATGAAAAGAAAGTTGTTGCCAAAGATGTTGGTATTATGCCCCTTTACCTAACATATCTCGGTAACCGAATGTTCGATTGAAATGAAATGTTCAGTTCCAGAATTGTCAGACCAAGGGCTATAACATAATTATTAGATTTTAAAGGAAATCTTACATTTTAATCAGGCAATAGAGCCACCTTAATATGGCATCAAGAATACTGAGGCCATGTTTTCTCCATAGACTTTACATAATAAGTAAAATCCATAATGGTGAAGACAAAAAACGAATATACACTTCATACATTTCATAAATATCGGCAAGTTTGAATTAAATCGTCCGGTTACTTTTAATTATATAAAGCTAACTAGTTTTGCCCTGTCTTGTAGGTATAGGGGGATCAAGTCTATACCATAGTTAATTGACTGTCTATTGAAGACTGCCAAATGGACAATAACTGCAAGATGTTTTGTCTCTTAGAATTGCCAAAATGAATAGCATTTAGGAGATATTTTGCTGGCTGTTTTTATCCGTTTCTGTCGCACTAAACGGACATTTGGTTTTCACTGCATCTACAGAAAAGTACAACCATACTAATTTACTACGAATTTGTAGCTGAGATTCAAAGCTACAATTGTGGAATATTTCACACACCTGGATTATATAATAGCAAAGGTAGGTTGGAAGTGATTAATATACGAACTTTATTCGGCAAGGCACGCACGTCACGATGTGACACGCAACTTCGTATCCTCCTCGGAAAACAGTCGCCAATAGAAACAGACCGGAATCCGCTATGATGCGGTATGATGCGGTAGGCAAATTATTCGGAATCATTCAGAATCCTCAATAGAAACACGCTATATGACATTTTATGGTTATATGTAATTGAGGCACAATATTCAGAACACAATCTAGTTAGGCATTTGGTGTGAATTTTACTGCTCTCCAGAGTCAATACATATTTCTTTGTATATGCATTTTGTGTTTTTATACATCACAATGTTGATGATATTTAAAAGCATAAGTTTTACATAGAGTAAACTTGGATCCTTTTCAATTTAAGCCTTTTCAATTTAAGGCCTGACACTTAGAGAAGGTTTACAATAGATGAACATTGAAGTTTTTATTGATTTTGGGTTTTTATTGATTGAATCATTGACACCATGTGGAAACCATCCCTCCTTATTTCAGGTCATTCCGAGTATTGATTTTTCGGTATTCTTCGAGTCTGGCAGCTGTCAATCAGCTACTATACATCATGTATATTACGATCGCTTTGTAAACAACCTAATTGAATAAATCGATTGCACCGCGGGGTATCTGCATACGTGTAGGTTGGTTCACTTGTTCACTGACACACACAACACGTATTCAATTGCGTGTATACAAAACCCAATGCACCGTACTTGTAATTGTACATGTTACCACGCTGTTGCTGCGCTGCTGCTTGCATTTGGACTTTTCCGTTTACTTGCTCAACATGGCTCATATATTTTTACGTTACTCTTAATTTCCCTCCGTTTTGGAAATACTCTCATCGCATTTTTAGTTGTTGTTCTTGATTCATATGAATATAATAAATGTAATACATGGATCAAACATTTAAATAAGGATTTTCACGGAAGTTTATTATTATACACGGATCATTTCATAATTTAAAAAAATAACATCATCTAAAATAAAGTTAACATTAGCGCTGTCTGTTGGGCTATGATTTTTAAATTTGCGCGTGGAGAAATTTGACGACTAATTATGAACTAAATTTTCCATGGAAATAGCCCAAAATACATCACGAGAAATTCAGACTTTATTACATTTATAAAGTGTTACGATAAAATGACAAAAAAACGGGTAAATATACGTAAATGTGGTTATTGAATATACATGTTATTTTTTCATGGTTTAAAATATCAACATGTTTAGCAGCTTTCGATCTCTCTTTACTTTTCACTGGTGCATAATATTAGACAATCGAAAAAGAACTTGAAAATATCATACTAATGCAAAATATCATGCCAAGGGTTTAATAATAAGTTCTCTTGCATTATGTATATATTTGTTATTCAAAGATAATGAAGGATTGGCAGGTTTCTATTCATCATTATTCCTCACAAAAATATATGAACGACAAATTATTTTCCCGCTGTTTCCCTTCACTTTCACCTATCTTGAAAATCCATCTTGCCAAGCAAAAACTTTTGCCGAGATTGTTTGTGCATAAATTCGTGGTATTAAATGTTGACGTGAGTGGTGGGGGGGGGGGGGGGGGGGGGGGCACGGGGTTCTGTCTATTTTTGGTTGAAAAGGCTAGTAAGCAGATGTACAGTCTGGCCGTGGGTCAACTTTTTCTGGTGTCTGAGACGATTTACTGGTAGTCCTACATGTAGACCTTTCCATTTTAATATAGTACAAGCAAATCTGAAGAAAAAAACATTCACTTCCAACTTCAATCAATTTAAATATTAGCTTCAGTTCAATAGTAAAATTTGTATGGCAATATTGGAATCTAAAATCTTCAAGAGATCAAAACTTTATAAATCATATCATACCAAATACAATAAATCTATAATTAAAACATCTAAAAAACTCATGAGCGATTTAATTAAGTTCATATCATTTAATAAGTTTTCCTCGATTTTCTATATCAAAATAAATTATGAAGGATATAAAACTAAAAACTAATATTTGTTTATAATCTTATAAATATAAAATATTAAAACAAATCAGACAAATGCAGAGCGTATTATATCAACCATTTATCTCACATCAATTTTCAGAGGGGGGGGGGGCACATGGAAGTGATCATTTATTTATTTAATAATAATTATTAAAAGATGGTGGGGGGATGATGATGGAAGTGATCATTATTATTTAACAATAACTATTAACATGCTCTTCATTCATTCATTCATTATTTATTTATTTATCATCCGATTATTTGTTTGTTTGTTTGTTTGTTTGTTTGTTTGTTTGTTTGTTTGTTTGTTTGTTTGTTTGTTTGTTTGTTTGTTTGTTTGTTTGTTTGTTCGTTCGTTCGTTCGTTCGTTCGTTCGTTCGTTCGTTCGTTCGTTCGTTCGTTCGTTCGTTCGTTCGTTCGTTCGTTCGTTCGTTCGTTCGTTCGTTCGTTCGTTCGTTCGTTCGTTCGTTCGTTCGTTCGTTCGTTCGTTCGTTCGTTCGTTCGTTCGTTCGTTCGTTCGTTCGTTCGTTCGTTCGTTCGTTCGTTCGTTCGTTCGTTCGTTCGTTCGTTCGTTCGTTCGTTCGTTCGTTCGTTCGTTCGTTCGTTCGTTCGTTCGTTCGTTCGTTCGTTCGTTCGTTCGTTCGTTCGTTCGTTCGTTCGTTCGTTCGTTCGTTCGTTCGTTCGTTCGTTCGTTCGTTCGTTCGTTCGTTCGTTTATTTATTTATTTATTTATCATCCGATTATTTATTTATTAGTATATTTATTTATTTATTTATTTATTTAAATAGAGCTATTTGAATTAGTCCGAAAGCAGGTACTCTTGATACCCTCCCACTTTATTATAAAACATTATTATCATTCTATATATAAATATTAATCATGTACGTATTATAGTACATTTATTATTTCATCATAACTAACAACTGCGCTAAAAAAAGTTGGGAATTACTTTAGTATAGCGTTGTTTGATACACACAAAAAATGTCTACCAAGTCCCAACATCGGTGCGTAGTGAGTAGTATAGGCCTAGTAGTAACAGGCCTACACACGCGACACGTCAGTATTCCCCCCCCATCCACCACACGACCCCACCTCGGTGATCACCGTAGCCGTAAAACCACTGTAAACCGGGAAACCATCATGGAATTTTTGAATGTCTTTGGATAATGAGTATACCGTGCGTGCATCGGGCCGGTGCGTGGTGGTGGTGTGATCAGGGCGCTCGGTACCCGGGCGGGCGGGAAGGAAGGACCTGTTGCGCTGGGTCAACATATAGGGCTCGGTGCGGCGCTGGTCGCGGTAGGACATTCTCTCCACTGTGCCGGTAAACATAGGCGACGATGGACATCGTTTAATAGGCCAAGTCAAACATTTCTGACGGTGACGGTCATGTTTGAAGGTAATTATTGCGAATTTGGTTTTACAAATAGTGAATAACATACACTGTCAAACAATAAATTTGCTTGTACCAAGCTAAGGAGCTCGTTATGAATTATCTGTTTATATCCCGACCCTGCCTATTAAATATTATAGTCCAAAGTTGATGTTCTTGTAGAACACCCGTTTCAGATTCTAAACTTCAACCGATAACATTTACAGTATACAGACTGAATTCATAAGGATTTGACTTGTGCATTTTATGGTAAATTTCCCCCCTATTTTTATCGTGACTCCAGCGCCAAGAAGAAAGTGCTTCATGACACAATATTGGTCCACGATTTGGAGTGGCTTCCAAAAATTTCACGGTCTATTAAATCGATTGACACTAATACAGCAATTACCGGAACAATCACGTTTGCATGAACACTGCTGACAACGACAATGTGTGTGGATTTAGCCATGCTGGTTTACCAATGCATTTCGTTTTATTGACTTTAATCGATGGCGCAAACACATAGGCCTACAAAGCATCGTTTTACAGCAATTACGCAATCAAATAAACACTGCCGACAATTCGTGTGTATCAAGGCACCGCTCGCTGGTTTTATTGACTTTAACCTTAGCCCCGCCCTGATATGTGTCACTTTAAGCGATCCCTTAAAGTGAGAATTAATGACGCGGTATAAGGTAGGATGGTTCCCACATGACCTACACTAGTTGCTAGCCTATTGTAGCAACCATTCGTTCGTTCGTTCGTTCGTTCGTTCGTTCGTTCGTTCGTTCGTTCGTTCGTTCGTTCGTTCGTTCGTTCGTTCGTTCGTTCGTTCGTTCGTTCGTTCGTTCGTTCGTTCGTTCGTTCGTTCGTTCGTTCGTTCGTTCGTTCGTTCGTTCGTTCGTTCGTTCGTTCGTTCGTTCGTTCGTTCGTTCGTTCGTTCGTTCGTTCGTTCGTTCGTTCGTTCGTTCGTTCGTTCGTTCGTTCGTTCGTTCGTTCGTTCGTTCGTTCGTTCGTTCGTTCGTTCGTTTATTTATTTATTTATTTATCATCCGATTATTTATTTATTAGTATATTTATTTATTTATTTATTTATTTAAATAGAGCTATTTGAATTAGTCCGAAAGCAGGTACTCTTGATACCCTCCCACTTTATTATAAAACATTATTATCATTCTATATATAAATATTAATCATGTACGTATTATAGTACATTTATTATTTCATCATAACTAACAACTGCGCTAAAAAAAGTTGGGAATTACTTTAGTATAGCGTTGTTTGATACACACAAAAAATGTCTACCAAGTCCCAACATCGGTGCGTAGTGAGTAGTATAGGCCTAGTAGTAACAGGCCTACACACGCGACACGTCAGTATTCCCCCCCCATCCACCACACGACCCCACCTCGGTGATCACCGTAGCCGTAAAACCACTGTAAACCGGGAAACCATCATGGAATTTTTGAATGTCTTTGGATAATGAGTATACCGTGCGTGCATCGGGCCGGTGCGTGGTGGTGGTGTGATCAGGGCGCTCGGTACCCGGGCGGGCGGGAAGGAAGGACCTGTTGCGCTGGGTCAACATATAGGGCTCGGTGCGGCGCTGGTCGCGGTAGGACATTCTCTCCACTGTGCCGGTAAACATAGGCGACGATGGACATCGTTTAATAGGCCAAGTCAAACATTTCTGACGGTGACGGTCATGTTTGAAGGTAATTATTGCGAATTTGGTTTTACAAATAGTGAATAACATACACTGTCAAACAATAAATTTGCTTGTACCAAGCTAAGGAGCTCGTTATGAATTATCTGTTTATATCCCGACCCTGCCTATTAAATATTATAGTCCAAAGTTGATGTTCTTGTAGAACACCCGTTTCAGATTCTAAACTTCAACCGATAACATTTACAGTATACAGACTGAATTCATAAGGATTTGACTTGTGCATTTTATGGTAAATTTCCCCCCTATTTTTATCGTGACTCCAGCGCCAAGAAGAAAGTGCTTCATGACACAATATTGGTCCACGATTTGGAGTGGCTTCCAAAAATTTCACGGTCTATTAAATCGATTGACACTAATACAGCAATTACCGGAACAATCACGTTTGCATGAACACTGCTGACAACGACAATGTGTGTGGATTTAGCCATGCTGGTTTACCAATGCATTTCGTTTTATTGACTTTAATCGATGGCGCAAACACATAGGCCTACAAAGCATCGTTTTACAGCAATTACGCAATCAAATAAACACTGCCGACAATTCGTGTGTATCAAGGCACCGCTCGCTGGTTTTATTGACTTTAACCTTAGCCCCGCCCTGATATGTGTCACTTTAAGCGATCCCTTAAAGTGAGAATTAATGACGCGGTATAAGGTAGGATGGTTCCCACATGACCTACACTAGTTGCTAGCCTATTGTAGCAACCAGTATGTGACTGGAACCAGGAAAGGTGAGAAGAAAACCAGCTTCAACCAGACACTGTCATCATCCACACTGACCCTGCCCAATTCAAAACTGCCCTGTCACCCCCCCCCCCCCCCCCCCCCCCCCCCCCTCCAGTTAAAACTCAGACGAATGTTTTGGAGGACAACCCTGCCAATTAAGTAACCAAAAGTATTAGGACACTTAGTAATGGTGTCAAAATCATCTCATATAATTATATAATTTGGACTATAATATTACACTTGAGTTGAACAAATATGATGCTAGAACCAGGAAAGGCAGTCAATAGTTAGGTCACCCAAGCCCTATATGAAAGCTATGAAGATTGTTAAACGGGGTCAGTCGTCACAAACATGCACAAACACAATAGTCAAACGACCTTGCTATTGTCATGCTATTGTCAACACTCCCTACACAGAGGTCTGCAGTGCAAATCTGTACGATTTTCGCCATGTAATGTCAATGACAGATTTCATTCCGTGGTATAAAGCTATGAGGTTTCCGTGGTCTTCGCTATCTCCAAGCAGATAGAGCAATACGCACACAGACTTTTTTTGTAGACGAGGGTTCATTTCATGATTTGGTGAGGTTTAGAATGAGTTAGGAATCCTGTAATTTTGAAGACCACGGATTTTCAAAACGTGAATTTTCCGGCATTGTACGACATAAATTTGGTCACCAAACGTGTTTAAACTACACATTTTACTGTTCTGCAGATGTTATTGACCCTCCTCTAAAATTCTACATGATTTTTAACACGTTTCTTAGTTTTTGAGATGCCCAATAGACCATTTCCCGAAGCTATTTCTAGCAAATATTGCAGTCACTATGACTCCATTGTTTTCTTGCGTATAACAAAATATGACATGCAGCGTGACCTCCCTGCTGGCTGAAAGGTGAGAAGAAAACCAGCTTCAACCAGACACTGTCATCCACACTGACCCTGCCCAATTCAAAACTGCCCTGTCATCCCCCCCCCCCCCCCCCCCCTCCAGTTAAAACTCAGATGAGTGTTTTGGAGGACAACCCTACAAAAGTATTAGGACACGTGGTAATGGTGTCAAAATCATCTCATATAATTAATTTGGACTTTAATATTACACTATGAGTTGGAACCGTAAATATGATGCTGAATCTCTTCTCATCAATAAATTCACATTTCCTACAACATTTGCGTATTCAACTCGTAGATTAACTAAACGAGGGCATCAATGATGCAGAACCGCGACATTTTTGCAGGTTTCATGTAAAAGGGAGCTTAAGTATATTCTACAATAATGACTCATAATAGATCTGGCCATGATGAAACTGGATTGATGGATGTTAAGCTTAGTTTATTTTCAATTGGACTTCACATTTTAGCAACAACTTTAACAGCCTATTTTACACCACGGCCTAAGATGACATTTAACCTTGTTAACATAATTATGCAGGGTCCCATGTTACAACTGTAGCCTAAGTGAGTTCCAATTGGACTTGAACTTATTGGTTGAAGACTGAGTGTTATTTTTAGAGTTACAGTTAAATAAATTAGTCGTTGCATTAAGTAGTTATATAACTAATTCAATTTGTTGGACTAAAATATGCAAATTATCTAATTATCATATTTACACATATGCAAAGAGATCTAGCTTACAACAATTGTGCAGCCGATCATCACCCTTCATACTAGTTAACTTGGAAGTGTATCACTCATTGTTTTTAAGATTAAAAGCCAAATCTTTTCAAAATATGCAAATTAGGACATTAACATAATTACAATCATACAAATCAGCCCTAACATATATCAATAATAAATCTAGTCATGTCTAAACATCCTAGTTTGGTAGATGTTAAACAGTCTATTAGCTGAAGAGTTATACTTAATTGAATAAGTTGTTGCCAAAGTTATAGCTAATTCAAAATTTTGACTTAAATATACAAATGAGCTAATTATCATGTTTACACAAATGCAAATGAGAACTAGCTTGGACCAATGGTGCAGCTGATCATGTCCTATCACACTGTAGGCTGTAGTTAACTTGGAAGTGTATTACCCATTGTTTTCAAAATTAAGAGCCAAATCAAAGATTTGACCAAATATGCAAATTAGCACATTAGAATAATTACATCTAAAGCCCTAACATTGATCAATAATAAATTTGGTCATGTCGAACCATCTTAGTTTGGTAGAGGTGAAGTCTGCCTATTTATTAGTTGAATAATTATATTTAATTGAATGAGGTGTTCCCTTGCAGAGTTATTCAACATTTTGACTAAAATATGAAAATGAGCTAATTATTATATTTACATAAATGCTAATGGCATCTAGCTTAGACCAATGGTGCAGCCGATCATGTTCTACAATACTAGCCAATTTGGAAGTTTATTACTCATTGTTTTTAGGATTAGGAGCCAGATCAAAGATTTGACCAAAATATGCAAATGAGCTCATTTGCATAACAACCATATAAATATGCCCTAGCATTGATCACTGATAGGTCAGGTCATGTCTAACCATCCAAGTTTTGGTAGAGGTTAAATCAGTATATTTCATGAAGATTATATTTAATTAAATTAGTTGTTGTCTTTAAGCGTTATAGCTAATTCAACATTTTGACCAAAATATGCAAATAAGCTCATTAGCATAATTACAACCATATGAATTAGTATTAACTTTAATCAAAGATAGATCTAGCCATGTTTAACCATCCTAGTTTGTAAGAGGTTAAGTCAGTCTATTCATTGAAGATTTATATTTAATTGAATTAGTCCTTGCATTAAGGAGTTACAGCCAATTCAAATATTCAGGCAAAATATGCAAATTAGCTAATTATCATATTAGCACAAATATAAATGGGACATAGCTTGGACCATTGGTGGAGCTGATCATGTTTTACCATTCTAGCCAATTTAGAAGTGTATCACTCATTGTTTTCATGATTAAGAGCCAAAATAAAGATTTGACCAAAATATGCAAATAAGCTCATTAGCATAATTACAACCATATGGATCAGCATTAACATTAATAAAAGATAGATCTAGCCATGTATAACCATCCTAGTTTGTAAGAGGTTAAGTCAATCTATTCATTGAACATTTATATTTAAATGAATTAGTCCTTGCAGTAAGGAGTTACAGCCAATTCAAATATTCAGGCAAAATATGCAAATTAGCTAATTATCATATTAGCACAAATGTAATAGAGATCTAGCTTGGACCATTGGTGGAGCTGATCATGTTTTACGATTCGAGCCAATTTGGAAGTGTATCAGTTATTGTTTTCATGATTAAGAGCCAAAATAAAGATTTGACCAAAATATGCAAATGAGCTCATTAGCATAATTAAAACCATACGATTCAGCCCTAACATTGATAAATGATAGATCTAGTCATGTATAACCATCCTAGTTTTGTAGAGGTTCACTCAGTCTATTTAATTGAAGAGTTATATTTAATTGAGATAGTCCTTGCATTAAGGAGTTACAGCCAATTCAAGTATTGAGCCAATATGCAAATTAGCTAATTATCAAATTTATACAAATGAAAATGAGAGCTTGGTTGGACCAGTGTTGGAGCTGATCATGTCTAACCATCCTAGCTTAAGTTTATCTGTCATTGTACTCAAAGAGTAAGAGCTAAAACTAATAATATAGCAAAATATGCAAATGAGCTCATTAACATAATTACTAAATAATTATTATCCTCCATCATACATAGGAATGGAATTGTAGGCCTACTGTACTGTCCATAGAAGTAACAAAGGCCCAAACGTGTGTCTGTTGCAATTGTTTTGTTTCTGGTTATAATCACATGTTAGTTGTATGCATATTTTGTCAACCCACCTCTCCTTATTCACCACATCCAAACACAACCCCCAAAACGTATTCATTGAGCACGGAACCCGCAACACTGGGAACCACTAAAATAACACTTGGTACCACCAAACATGGTCATTTTGACAACCTACCCCTTATTCACCATATCAAAGTCCCCGCCCCCTCACTTCCCTCGAGACAATCTTGATCATCAACAAAGTAAGTTCAGTTCTATTAGTATTTTCAGATTAATAGATTAATTTAATCAATGTAAGTATGACTAAAGTTATAGTAAATACGGCACCTGATAGGCTTCAATGTTTCTGCCCCCCCCCCCCCCCCCCATCCCCTCTCGAGACCATCTTGCCCATTAACAAAGTACAAGGTTCCTTTCACTTCTTTTTTTACTTTACATCAAAACTGTCAAATCAACTGGGTATTGAATAGGCCTAACTATCTTCCCCCCCCCCCCTTATGTAAATCAAATCTGTGTTCAACCAGTCTTGAGATAATCCTCCTGCCCCCCTCACACCGAGACAATCTCCCCATCCATGCTCCTCCCACTGTCCCTCCCTCTAGAGTCAATCTCCCCTACTCCTCCCCCGTAACATGCGCTCTCCCTCCACCTTTCCCTCCCTACTCCTCTCCAGACTATCTTTATCATGAACTCAGTTGAGTCCAATTAGTGTTTTTAGATCACCGTAAATATACATTTTTTAATTGACTATCTACCTCTATTTCCCCCTGGCCCCTCCCTCCCCTACCCTTTACCCCTAACCCTCTCTAGGTTTTTAAGATCACAGTAAATGTATATTGTTTAATTTAATTGACTAAACAAACCTCCCCTCTCCTCCCTACCTAATCCACTTCTCAATTTATAATCAACAAAAGTTCAGTTCATTTTAGTGTTTTAGATCATTGTAAATATGTTTATATTAACTAAACTATGGAGATGATTGGTATCACGTATCTCCCCTCCCCTGCTCACCGCCCCCAACCCCACCCTACCCCAATCTGAGACACATATATATTCTCAGCCCCAATACGGTAAATACTCCCTACACACCTCTTTAATAACCCCAATTTTAAGTTCGTATTGAGAACACACTTATTTGAGAAATTGAATAATAAAATGAGGACACACCCCTTGAGAAATGGTATAATCCTAATTAGTATTTATCTAGGCCAAGTGGTCACGTGGTCTTCTGTGTGTTCTGCATACATGTGCTTGTGTATTTTTAACTCCAAAGTGTGTTAATGAACCTAGCCTCTTTTCAAGCGAACGTGATCGCCGATCCGTGATGTAAACAAACTAAATAATTATGGTATTCCTTTTTTAAGTGTAGCACAATTAATATATTATAAGCAACAGAGCATAGATATAGCGGAGCTGTAGGATTTCTATGAACTCAACAAGATAAAAATATTAAATTATTAGTAATATCTTATTTAACAACAATTCTTCAATTTCTTGTTGTTAATATATATTTCGCTTTAGTTATTATTATTATTTTAATTCGCTTATACCAAAAACACATGGCATCTCACCCCTCATTCACAATGGTCAACCCTTGTATTGAATTCCCGTTACTGATTCAGCTCCATTATTCATTAATTAGCGAATGCTTCGAGGAAGTTTATACAGCGCGCGTGAACCATCGCCCACACGAAACACGTGCGAATCAGTATTAACACATTGCATACTATATTACAATTGCTATGTCAGGATCGCGCTCGCGAGTGGACGGCATAAAAATATTATTTTAACAATACTAAATAGTATTTTAATCTGAATTTGTGAGCACATTTAATGAACAAACAAATATAGTGATGAAAGCAAGATAGAGTAATATTATGGACAAATAGTATTTAAAAAATCAGAATTTAGAGGCCCATTATGAATGCAATCTCAGTCATTGTACACTTACACAAAAAATAGCATATGAATGGTTAATAAAAAAAAATTAAGTTTTTGGGAAAGGGCGGCCGGCCGCCACATGAGTTAATGAATTGCTGTTGGTGATGATGGAAAATGAGACTTATTTGTGCAAAATCAATTTTTAAACAGTTGAAACTTTACTAGTTATTTCCTTACAATACTGTCTTCTCAATTGGCTTAATAAATAGTTTCGTGGTTTGTTAATTTTGGATTTCTGAGAGTTTACCAAGGAGTTTACCTAGGGAGGTGTTTTAGTATAAATAACATCTCTCTGGTTTACCCAAGGCTGCTACCAATTAACTATTATCTGCGTGTTATTATTGTTGACTTGTACATGTAGTATTATAATCTCGACTGAACAGCAACCGTCTTTACTGCTTCGAAGATATGTTTGTTTATCCATCGGACTTATCAAATAAGTCCATGGTTTATCCACCGTCTATGGTTTATCCAATATTTACCAAGGCATAGGCCTACCACTTAAGCCGTCTCCTGCGGCTATCACACATGATCACTATAGCCTCGTGCTTGTATAATATCGTTCAATATCAGCACAGTCCAGAATATGACGTATTTCATAACAAAAATTCACATTGCGTATGTATCCAAATCGATTTTCGAAACATTTGTTTCTACACATCTAAGTAAATATGGTTCACAGTATTCTCGCGATTTTTGAGTGATAACCATACCTTAACGAAAAAGTAGTTAGCTTTTTAAAATTACACACAAAAAACGGAATGCATAACAATGACAACAGTGCCCGCAGATACGAGGCTAGTGATGCCGTGCGTCACAAGAACCTCGATATACATCGCGGTATACATCGCGGTTAAAAATCAATGTGAAAAACTTAAATCACTGACAAGTTGATGTAAATGTGTTCCCTTTCTTTGCTTGAAAGAATAATGTCTCCAGAATATCCCAAATTTTTGTAAACAAACTTGAACTTTTATGAATTTTATAAACCTAAAATACTAAAAAGCTAACACAGTAGTTTTCTCTCAATTTGCAGCTTGCAAGGTGTCCTAATACTTTTGGTTACTAGAATTTGAAAGTCACTGTGTTCGAGATTTTATAACTTCCTTTAACTTTTTCGGGCTCCCCAGTTGACCCACCCTTTCTTTGCTTGAAAGAATAATGTCTCCAGAATATCCCAAATTTTTGTAAACAAACTTGAACTTTTATGAATTTTATAAACCTAAAATACTAAAAAGCTAACACAGTAGTTTTCTCTCAATTTGCAGCTTGCAAGGTGTCCTAATACTTTTGGTTACTAGAATTTGAAAGTCACTGTGTTCGAGATTTTATAACTTCCTTTAACTTTTTCGGGCTCCCCAGTTGACCCACCGTACTAGTCCCACTTTCTTTTTACTTGAAAAAAAACCACGGAATTGGAGGGTGGGATTATACTCGGATGAATTTTGGTGAAAAAAGAGTCCAAAGGTTCTATTAAAAACGTACCAATTATGTACTAGGATCGGTTCTGTTTTTTTGGCCTTTTTTGGTCAAAAATTTAAATACCCGATCCTAGATAATTGACTTTAGATGATTTTGGTGAAATTTTGGATTTTTTTACCAAAAACTGATTTTGTTAGGTTGTCCGAAAAATGTTGGAGCCAAAAAAGTGATTTTTTTGTCAAAAATGTAAACATCACTACTGTAAAAGTGGAAATGTTCGCGCATGTAAATCTTCGCGCATTGCACATTTTGAACAATTTTGCTTGCGATTTTGAGCTTCCATACATAGACCTACATACAAAATGAATATATTCGCGCGTTTTAATTTTCGCGCTTGCTGATTTGAGCGCTAACATTTCCACTTTTACAGTATTCTAAGTGAAATTTGATACCAAAAATTGATTCATTGACTCATTTCAGTAAAATAATTGTATATTTGTATGTACAGTATCACATTTGTATACTTTTATACATCACATTTATAGTTTAAAAGTTACAGAGCTTGATAAATTTGGCACCAAAAAAGGTTGACACTTCCCTTAACACCTACTCTGACAGGTGATCGAGAAGTCGATCAGAAAAACTCCGATGACGTCATCAAATTATGTGCTGCCTCTAATATTTATTTGTGCAGCGGCCAATTAGAAAAACCGTACGCAAATATTACAGCGATCGGGGGAAAAGCGCAAAATACGGCATTTTCTATTGGCTCGCAAATCAGTTCAGATTGACCTTTCGTAATTTTCTTTTCTGATTTCAATTATTTGGGGGTCAATAATTATTTGACATCCGGTCCAGCCTCGTGATAAACTTCGAAGTTCTTTGAAAATCAATGCAAAAGTGGGCATTTTAGCGGATCGATGGGATGAAACGAGACTTTCGACGTCAAAATTGAATAGAAACACTGAAAATCATCGCGTGTCTTGAGAGAAAATGAAGAAAAAAACCCGGAATGGCGTCGCAAAAAGTGTACCACATTTACCGTCTTTTTGAGGACTATTCGGAATTTAGACTCTTCAGAATCAAGATGAATATAGCTAAGGACATGGAAAATGCTCAAAAGCGCAAGCACCAAAAAAGCACCTTTTGCCCAAAATAGCACTTTTTGCTCAAAAAGCACTTTTTCATCACACAGCATTTTTTTTCAAAAGTTGTCTAAATATTTAACAAATAATGTCCATTTACCTAAAAATCAACAAGTTACCATAACTGTGGAAGTGTTTATTCTACACTTAGTTTAGTTTGAAAAATTATGGTTTTGACAACGAAAATAGAAATACGTCAACATGGAAACACAATATAGTCGCTTTTGGATTTATTTTTAACGCATCACTGTAAATAAAAACTTGTCATTTCAAGTAATTAAAATTAGTTAAAACTATGTCTAGTTTTACTAATTTATATTAGTAACCCCTGCTTGGCTAATCTGAAAAACTTAGTTTTGTTGGCTCAACGATTCTTCTTACCAATTTTTATTAGTAAAACCTTTTACAAAAATTAGTTTGGCATGCTGCACTAATTTTTGCAGGTTCTACTAATTAAAAAATTAGTAAAAACTATGTCTAGTTTTACTAGTTTAAGATAGTTCGGCACACTCAACTACTTGGGGAAGTGGTTCTTCTGGTCGTACCAATTTGCTTTATTTAGTTTTTCCGGCCGTACCAATATGCTCTACTAATTTGCTGTACTACATAATATTAGTACGGCCCATGTTATTAGCTGTAAGCTTAAGTCCTAGGCCCGGGAATATACCGATGAAAAAAGATAGCTAGCAGGTATTTATTTCAATCAGATTGAACATTAAATATTACGATAATAATGAAAGCTTTATGGTAGCCCGCTTCGAATATTGAATGCAATTATGTGGAGCGTGGGATGGCAAATTGCTCATACTTGGTAGGCCGCATGTGTCCGCCATTTTAGCCGTCGTTTCTGCATAAATTGCCACACACAAACGCCATCCCCACGGTTTACATGATTGCATTCGATATTCCTGGACCTACCGTAAGCCTTCATTATGGCCGTAATATTTAATGTTCTCTTCGAGAGAAATAAATACCTGTTTTCCATCGTTTTCCTTCGGAATTTCACGCCAGTGTAGAAGAACGCATGACAAGACTCTGTGTGCTAGCTGAAGTCGTCTGCAGAAAAAAATATCATCACATGATCGCAACAGCGGGAATACTGAACATCGTTGAACCACAATAGTTTGGACAGTTGTACTAATTAATTCAGAGTTTTACTAACTTATAACGATTTAATTGCTTAACTAAGTTCACACAAATTAGTTTATCCGCGATATAATGCTCATTATTGATTGGTAGAACCTGTCGAACTATTTTAATTCATGGCAAAATAGTTAAGCCAGATTGTAGACTCGCTAAGCACAGTTCCCAAATAGTAGAATACTCCCAACTAAATATTTTTTAGACGCCCTACTAATTTTACTTAGTTGAGCTCAATAAAAAACGAAGTTTTGTTTTCAGTGTATGGCATAATTTTGGTGAATAAAAGCACCTTTTACCTAAAAAGCACCTTTTGCTCCAAAAAGCACTTTTAGTGGTTTTAAAAAGCGCAAAATCCCTGTCCCTAAATATAGCGTTGGCAGTTGCAGTATTTTCACTCAATTTTTTTCCCAAGGGTATTTGACCCTTGGGATAAAAAAGTAAAGGGTCAAAATGAAAAGTGAAGGGTGAAAAAAATTCCGTTAAATTTAAGCGCGATTTTTCTTCGCTTTTTAAAAAAAAAACTTTTCGTGTATAACATCAAATATATCCATCCAAATATATTTTTGTATAGTTTAGTTAATTATTTAAATGATTTTTAAATAATGTATTTGTTTATTATTTAATGGGGTTGAGGGGGGAGCCTTAGTTTTTCTCTATAGTTGGGGTCTTGTTTTTTAACCCCCCCCCCCCCCCCCCCCCCCCCCACCCCACCCTCCTCCATCCCCACCCCTAGACTTGCAATCCAACAATGGGTGATGAAAATTTGTTGCCAAGAAGTGATCATGTGATCCTCCAATTCTTGCATGTTTCAGATCAAAATAAAACACTCTTGCAAATAATGATGAACAAATAATACTCCTACTCAGGAAGGGCTCAGGAAAAGAAAACCTTTGAAATAACTTTTTATGAAGTTTTCATTGATAATAATAATACAGGCAATATCCATATGAGTCAACAATAACAATTTTGAAGGGAAGCCCTGAAATTTGTATACAATTTGGTGGGAAAACGTGGCCGGCCCGCCCGGCTCCGTGGTTTTTTTACCAAATCCAAAATATTAAATATATAAGCTTACTTTACTCCATTAACATTCAATTCATGTCTAAATTTACTTTAAACAAAGTGTACTACAATCAATCCCCATGCCTTATAGTTTGTAAACAAAGCCTTTCTAAACATCAATACCACTTGAAAGGTATTTCAATTCGTAACAACAGCAAGGAAACTTAGCAACAGTTTTAGTTTATAACAACAATAAACGTGCATCGATCGATCGTACTTCTCGACATTGAAAAATTATTGTTTTATGACATGATCGGGACTTTTCCATTTAATCTGTAGGGGTGTATATAATTTTGTAATTTACAAAATGCCATTACACCATGGTACACGACAAAACAAACTTGAATTCTTTGTTTATTTCAAATCTATGATAATTAAGTAATTGATTGTTATTATTCCGAACAACTCTGTTTACTGATAGATCGTTTCATTTTTAGTGACATATTTAAAGTAGTTACCCATTTAACTAAATACTCCGACCCATTGAATTACCCTTGTGAGGTCATGACCTGAACATCTGTAAACGATCGCCGCACGAAAACACAATTAAATCTCTACCAATCACAGAGCTCTTTTGTATTTACAAAAATATAATTGTAATTTATTCATCATCACATGACTTTTTTATGAATGAATTATGTCGAATATTCATTAATGTTGTCGTCTTCAAAAGAAACGGGAACCATCAGGGTTCGTAATGGCAGACTTTTTAGATAGCCACATGTATTTTCAATACGATTTACATCTGGGTGACCCCCGGCGTCGTACGCTCACTGGCTTTAGCCATTAAAAGCTATTGTAAGCACCTTGTAACGCAATACAATACAATGCAATGCAATATGAATGCTGACGATACGATGTTGTTTGATGTCGTTTTATGACATCGAAACATGTGAGTCATGCTTTTAAAAGGGTCTTGAATCAATAATCACCCATTGAACGCCACACCCTGGATTCTTTTTTGTATCAACTAACAACGTTTCTGAAGAGGGTGGCATATGTAAACAATCTCTATGCTCTTTTGAAGTTGGGTTTGAAGTAGGCCTACTTATTTCTTTAGAAGACGACGGTCTTTTGTTTATCTCATCAAATAAATTCGATATTATAAATCATCTGTCAATTGAATTTCAATCAGTCGTGTCAAGTAGGCCTAGAGATGAATGCACTTTCACTATCAAGTGGCCCTTGATCATGTTGATGTACATTTTATTGTAATACCGTGGGTGGGTGGTATTTTTGATGAATGGATTGATCAACTTGAGATCGGCCAAAATGCTGTGCGTGAACCACTGGATCAATAGCGGCTGGTTTTAAATGGCGGCTCGTAAGATCAGACTTTTGAGGACCTGTGGGAAATGAAAAGTTGTGCGTCAAAAATACCCTTGGGGTTTAAAGTCAAGCGTGAGATTCAATAGTCAAGCGTCGATTACCCGGAAGTTCGGGTCTCTGAAATTGCTGAGTTGTGTAGAACCAGAAATTGCTGTTGATAGCGATGATAACGCTTTGGAATTGATATTAGCGGAACGATGCTGTCATGAAGTAACCGACAGTGTGTGGGGGTGTGTGCGGTGCAATACACCATACAGTGTCGGTTATTGCCTGATCTCATCGTAAAACAACACAGCATATTTATAAGTCCGTCACTGGGAAAAGGCTATCTCTGAATCATGGAATGTAAGGTTATTTTGTTTTTGTTTGTTTTCTTATTTTGTGTGTAACATTTGTTGATTTTTTAGGCTTGCACATAATAATTCAATGGCCACACATCACACACGAGTAGTAAGCTTAGTAATTAGAAGTCTAAGCTTACATACATTGTAGACCGAACATGCCATGGTGTTTTTATTTGATTGAATTGTTCACTTTGATACAATTAGTGTTGAAATGCGTACATTACAATTGCTCAACTTGTCTTATATTTCAAATTGTATTCAAAACAAATACAAGTATTATTCTCATGAATTTCAGTAAATCACACTCACTCAAATTGGTTTATTTTACATAGTGTAGGAAATTTCTTTGATAAAGTCAACCCGGCAGCTATTATGAAATCGCCCAAAAATAGCTCACAATTCTTCAAAATGGCCGCCCCCGTCAGAGTAAGTGTTAATATTTATTATAAATGGATCATGTTTACCATGAGTTATGCTGCATCATTGGTTTTGTTGTTGTTCATGTTCACTTTAAAGTCAATCTTTATTATCATTATCATCATGCTATATCAATCTCATCTTCACCAAAACATTCAAACTCCACAGCTTTATTATTAATTTCAACATTGTACAAAACATTTTGTCTGCATTTAGTACGAAAAATATAGGTTTTATGACTACTTACTTACTTTCTAACGAAATGTGTATACATCAAAACAAAGCAGAAAGGCCGCCTAAGCCACTGTAAATTGGTAGTTGTTACGGTGGCCTTTTCTAATACCTAAAAATATGACCGCTCCGTATAAATCACGGAATTTCACGGGTTTTCTTCTTGAAATCTCAATAATCACGGTAATTCACGGTATTCACAAAAACTTCCCACGGTTTTCACCTAAAAAAATCACGGGAAATCCCTAAGCTTAGGTGTAAGTTCATACATGTAATACAATTATAAAAATATACTAATCTCAGTTTTTATCATAATTGAGGGCACCGCCTCCAACACATCTCTTAGTGCCCCTTTAACTAAAGGTTGGACATGCTGTTTATTTACAGGTATGGTGATCGGACAAATTCAACCACTGTTGTGCAAATACTGCAAACAGAGATTTATTGGGAATGTACTTCGCTACCAATCACACATACGTCACCATGAGCTGTGCATCACGCCCTACTGGTATAAGAACCCAAGGCTACCACCAAAGGCAGGAAGTGTTGACTTGAGGAGAACAAGACACATCAGGCAGTATAAGGCGAAGACGCGATCACAAATGCTTCAAGAAACTTGTGCCAATCAGTGCTTCTACCAGACTGGAGATAAAAAACAACAGGAAATGACGCAAACAAGAGACAAACCACACAAATGTCAATATTGTGACAAGTTCTTTAGCCAATCTGGTCATAAGAAACAACATGAAATGATACATACAGGAGACAAACCACACAAATGTCAATATTGTGACAAGTTTTTCATCCTGGCTGGTAACAAGAAACAACATGAAAAAACACACACAGGTGACAAACCACACAAATGTCAATATTGTGACAAGTTCTTCAGCCAAACTGGTCAAAAGAAACGACATGAAACGACGCATACAGGTAATAAACCACACAAATGTCAATATTGTAACAAGTGCTTCAGCCAGGCTAGTGACAAGAAACGACATGAAATTATACATACAGGAGACAAACCACACAAATGTCAATATTGTGACAAGTGCTTCAGCCAGGCTGGTCATAAGAAACAACATGAAAAAACACACAGAGGTAATAATCCATACAAATGTCAATATTGTGACAAGTATTTCAGCCTGCCTAGTCATAAGAAACAACATGAAAAAACACACACAGGAGATAAACCACACAAATGTCAATATTGTGACAAGTGCTTCAGTCAGGCTGGTAACAAGAAACAACATGAAAAAACACACAGAGGTGATAAACCACACAAATGTCAATATTGTGACAAGTTCTTCAGCCTGGCTAATGACAAGAAACGACATGAAATTATACATACAGGAGACAAACCACACAAATGTCAATATTGTGACAAGTGCTTCAGCCAGGCTGGTAACAAGAAACAACATGAAAAAACACACAGAGGTGATAAACCACACAAATGTCAATATTGTGACAAGTTCTTCAGCCAAACTGGTCAAAAGAAACGACATGAAATGACACATACAGGAGACAAACCACACAAATGTCAATATTGTGACAAGTTCTTCAGCCAAACTGGTCAAAAGAAACTACATGAAACTACGCATACAGGAGATAAACCACACAAATGTAAATATTGTGACAAGTGCTTCAGCCAGGCTGGTAACAAGAAACAACATGAAATGACTCATACAGGAGACAAACCACACAAATGTCAATATTGTGACAAGTTTTTCAGCCTGGCTGGTACCAAGAAAAGACACGAAAACACACACACAGGTGATACACCACACATGTGTCAATATTGTGACAAGTGTTTCAGCCGGGCTAATGACAAGAAACGACATGAAATGATACATACAGGAGATAAACCACACAAATGTCAATACTGTGACAAGTTTTTCAGCCTGGCTGGTACCAAGAATCGACATGAAAAAACACACACAGGTGATAAACCACACAAATGTCAATATTGTGACAAGTATTTCAGCATGGCTTGTAACAAGAAAAAACATGAAAAAACACACACAGGTGATAAACCACACAAATGTCAATACTGTGACAAGTTTTTCAGCCTGGCTGGTACCAAGAAACAACATGAAAAAACACACACAGGTGATAAACCACACAAATGTCAATATTGTGACAAGTTCTTCAGCCATACTGGTCAAAAGAAACAACATGAAATGACACATACAGACAAACCACACAAACCACACAAATGTCAATATTGTGACAACATTTTCAGCAAGGCATGTAACAAGAAACAACATGAAAAAACACACACAGGTGATAAACCACACAAATGTCGATACTGTGACAAGTTTTTCAGCCTGGCTTGTAACAAGAAAAGACATGAAAACACACACACAGGTGATAAACCACACAAATGTTAATATTGTGACAAGTGCTTCAGCCTGGCTAGTTATAAGAACCGTCATGAAATGATACATACAGGAAACAAACCACACAAATGTTAATATTGTTACAAATGCTTCAGCCTGGCTAGTCATAAGAACCGACATGAACATTTGCGGAATTGCATATTTTGTTAATAGATTACAATGTCCATACAACCAGTGAGTTGAGCTCTAGACTGGATCCTCATGCCTTCCCTATTTTACGCACGGCCCCTGCGAGGGTGCTCAAAATGTCAAGACTGGGAAAAAAATACAGTTCCAAAAGTGTGCGCTGATAAACTGCTGAATATACATGAGATATTTACGCACCAGTCACGTCACAGTACGCTGATAGACTCACGCGGCGTTGTACACCGCATGATGCGATAGGGCGCACGATTTGCCTCCCTGTGGGGCAGCGTGACGATCGTTTGATGCACTGCCTTTGAATTGGACCAATCGGGTGGTATTTCTGATGTTGCTGTGTACAAATGCGCATGCTCGGTACTGGTATGCATATTCATATATTAGATGCAAAGTTGTCGTGGAATTCCACGACAAAACCTCACACTTTTTGGACATACTATTTTCCCAGTCCCTCTTTTTGGTCCGCCATTTTTAAAGATGAGCTCTACAAAATGTTGCATTGCCAGGGCAATAGCTTTGTAATTTTAATTTATATTGCATCATCATAACAAGTGCACTCCAACAAGAAATCCTAATAAGTTCCAGCTTTTTGAATCGAGGGGGCACAACATGTAGTCATCATCATGGTCATGGTTATCCTGATGAATGGACCTTGAGAAATGTTGGAATCATGACTGCCATGGGTTGAGATACAAGTATGTTTTTAATTCATACTCAGAGAATGGTTGAGATACAAGTATGCAAGTATGCTTTTAATTCATACTCACAGAATGGTTGAGATATATGCAAGTATGCTTTGAATTCATACTCACAGAATGGTTGAGATACACGTATGCAAGTATGCTTTTAATTCATACTCACAGAATGGTTGAGAAACAAGTATGCAAGTATGCTTTTAATTCATACTCACAGAATGGTTGAGATATATGCAAGTATGCTTTTAATTCATACTCACAGAATGGGTGAGATACACGTATGCAAGTATGCTTTGAATTCATACTCACAGAATGGTTGAGATACAAGTATGCAAGTATGCTTTTAATTCACTCACAGAATGGTTGAGAAACAAGTATGCAAGTATGCTTTTAATTCATACTCACAGAATGGTTGAGATATATGCAAGTATGCTTTTAATTCATACTCGCAGAATGGTTGAGATACACGTATGCAAGTATGCTTTGAATTCATACTCACAGAATGGTTGAGATACACGTATGCAAGTATGCTTTGAATTCATACTCACAGAATGGTTGAGATATGCAAGTATGCTTTAATTAATTCATACTCACAGAATGGTTGAGATACACGTATGTAAGTATGCTTTTAATTCACTCATAGAGTGGTTGAGATACATGCAAGTATGCTTTTAATTCATACATGTACTAACAGAATGCACACTGATGGTTTCTATGTTTTGCAACCAACTGAATCAAATATCCCGCTTCTTTGCTTGCCAAATAAATCCAATTTGTCGTATTTTTATTTTATTATATTTTCAAATGATACTCTTATTACGTTAATAGTCTTGCTGTCCTGTCTGACTTTCAATGAAATATGAACCAATACATCAAACATCTGACTAAACCTTATGGAATAAATGTGACATTTTTGTAAAATAAAATTCTTGAATGTCATGAAAATATTTCATGTGTAAAGAATGCATTCATGAAAATATCCATTTCCTTCTTGAGCAAATAGTTTTGGATTATGCCCAAAAATAACTCATCTAATCTCACAAAGGACGATCTGACCACCAGCAAATACATACATGGATTAGTATGGTTTCCAAATAACACAGCTCTGTTCCCTTTAAAATAAGTAAATAAAAAACAAATAATATAATATTGACTAAAACTAAAGGATAGAAAGGGGGATAGAAACCTCAACTGCATGTATCTTCTTGTTTAACCCAGAAGAATACTGAATGGACATAAGTACAGTCTTCAGAGAAATTATACAGCGTATTTGTAATTTATTTTTTATTTGTGTAGGTTTTAGTTCTGTGGCAGGTTGGTTAGCAACTGTTAACTGTTAACTTAACACTTTCCATGCGGCAGGCGTCAGCAGACGACACTCCATAAATTCACAAAATGTTTCAAAAATGTCAAAATTATTGAATTTCATTACCATATTTGGAATCAACATGAGAAGTGCAATACAATAAGTACAATCATGCCTAGTATTGGTTCAGTAGTAATTCTTGAGATAGCTAGACTTTAACAGTTAGGAAAGGTTTCTGAAAAATCTTGTTTGCATAAATGGTAGAAATATTAAACAGCCACGTGGAAAAGTGTTAACAATAGCTGAAGCTATAGAAAACAACTAGCTTATACTATAGAGCAGGCTTTCTCAAATGGTGGCGCACGCGCAGCCTGTACGGGTGGCAGCTATAGAAGGTCAAAGGTCAAATAGGGGTCAAAATGTAAACATGGTCTGATTATATTGAAATGCATATCAAACTCTTCCAGAGACCATAAGGAGCAAAAAAGGTAATGATTGTATTTCCACCCGATGCTTAGTTTTCGGGATGTAGGGCAAAATAGGTCAAAGGTCAAATTTTGCCTCAAATTCTTTGCACAGGGGTCAAATTCTCAAAATGCTCCTATTTTAATGAACATGGTCTCAAATTGTTCAGATGGATGCCACGAGCCATAAAAAGAATAGTTTGCCATATCTACAAGTTAAGCATCTATTAGTTTCATTAGGTCAAAGGTCAGCACACATTAGCGGTATAGCCTCCTGACCATTGACCTAATAAAACTAATAGAAGCGTAACTTGTAGATATGGCAAACTATTCTTTTTATGGCTCATAGCATCCATCTAAACGATTTGAGTCCATTTTCATTAAGATCGGAGCATTTTGAGAATTTGACCCCTGTATAATGAATTTGAGGCAACATTTGACCTTTGAACTATTTTGCCCTGCATCTGGAAAACTAAGCATTGGGTGGAAATACAACCATTCCTTTTTTGCTCCTTATGGTCTCAGGAAGAGTTTGATATGCATTTCATTACAATCAGACCATTTTTACATTTTGACCCCTATATGACCTTTGACCTTCTATAGCGGCCACCCGTACAGGCTACGACACGGCAGCAATATAAAATATTGACTCTTGGCACCCAACTAAACTAATCAGATCATCAAACCTTTTGTACCTTCTCAGCTGATTAAACCTTCTGGGCTCCCGGCCTATTGTTTCATCCTTTTAGATTTGATGAGACAAGAAAAAAAGTCAATAGTGATTTTGGGGTCAAAGGTCAACAAAGTGTATCAACCTTTTTTCATGATTCTACGTGAATAAAATTATAATGTTATGGTAAATAATTCTACGTTAATAAAATTACAATGTTATGGTAAATGATTCTACGTGAATAAAATTATAATGTTATGATTAATCAGTGTGTCCATGTAGAATGTGGTTTGTCGTCGCCGTATTGTTGTAGGAAAGAATGTTTATTTCACCTAAGTTCCCTACACTGTCATCCTCATTTTTTCAGAATTTTATCACCGAATCAGAAAGTCGTGGGAGTGACAGCGTAACGGTACCCCCCCTCCCCAATAGGCTGTCAGATCCCCTCCCGATCCCAGTATACATGTATGCTATAATTACAGCTCTCGAGGGTGTCATAGATCATGTAGATAGGGCACTTTTGGAAAGAACTGTCATCCTGTTCGTCGCAGTGGTTTGTCACATAAAACTGAACTTTGGTCCCAATGCTATATTAAGGGGCAATTCAACACCTCAACAATTTTAAGGAGCAGCATCCCACAATGCAATATTAAGGGACAGATTAATGCCTCAACAATATGAATGGGCAGTGTTATTTTACATGGGGCTTTTCAAGAACGACCTATCATTTGTTGTATTGTGGGATTGGATAGGGCTTTTAAAGTTCAAGTTTTATTAAATAATCTATATTTAATTTATTAAGGGGCGGCGTAATGCCTCAACAGTTAGCAATATTAAGGGGCAGTCCAACACCTCACCAATTTGGACTGGGCTTTAAAAGAACGACCCATAATCTATCTTTGGGCGGGACTTTTAAAGAACGACCCATATTTTGGTCAATCTGTCACATGATATTGAAATTCGGTCCCAGTGCAATATCAAGAATGGGGATCAACCGATGACCGTATCGGGCGCCGATATTTGTGACATCGGCAAAATATCAGTATCGGTAAAAATGCCTTTGATCATGCCGAGTCTCATCCGATATTGTGAATGACGAAGAAAAAAAAGAAGTATATTACAGAGTTTTTTTACCAAAGTTATGTTAAAAATAAAAACAGACACAAAATCAGTTTTAAATATTCCTATTTTCTATTGTACACTCGTCCAAAGAAGTTCCTTGCCACTTACATGTAGTAAAGTCCAAATATTTCAAATTAATATTTAATAGAATATATATAATTGTATATCAAAATAAGCAGAAAGTAATCCTCTAACAGCTTAACATGGAATTTAGACATGATCACTCATGCATGGCAGATCCCATTCACTTGACAATGGCAAGGTATGTGGAAGAAGATTGCAAAAAATTGGATAATCCCTCCATTCAAATGTTAATGTGAATGATTGAACACAATATGAACCTTACCATTACTTAATGAATGTGCTCAGCCATGCATGAATGCGTACATCTTAATTTCATACAGACATGATAGAGAATTATTGTCTGCTTATTTTGACATGCACTTGTTTAATTTATATTAAATATTTATGTGAAATATTTGAACTTCAATATTTGAACTTCAATGAGTGGCAAGGAACTTCTTTGGACGAGTGTATATCAATTATGTTTACGTTCAAGTTTTATTAAACAATCCATATTTAAATTGCATTTAATTAAAAACTTATGTATGCGATGCTTTCATTCGCACGGTCCAAAATTTTGCAGTCAGCACATTTTATGTATGTTTTTAATTCTAGTTTTTACTCCAAAGTCCAAACAGATTTCATTGTTGCCATTATCATTTTTACACCGTAACTAAACTCCTGCCTTGCCACCCTGCCCTGACTGAGTTCCCCAAAACTGAACATATTCTATAACCATTCACATGCTGAAAAAGTGAAAATGTGATTGAATATTAATAATCCAAGGAACACCTCGCAATTCCTTTATTTTAAACTCATTTTCAAAAAAGTTGGTCTTGACAACTGGCCAATAGTTCAATTTTGATTAGCAAGAACGCAAAATTCGGTTTTAGAACGCAAAATTTTCGAAGAATTGGGGCTTTGGAACGCAAAATTTCGTGATTTTTGAATTTTCAATAAAATTGGGGTCTTAAGAACTGATGCAGGCTCAAAAGGGGGGTCATAAGAGCTAGCAGCAGAGGGTGAAAAGGGTAGTCTTCAGGGCGGCACATACCTATACCCTTTTCCAATGTCAGTGCCCCCCCCCCCCCCCCCCCCAGAATACTGAGGCCATGTTTTCTCCATAGACTTTACATAGTAAATCCATAATGGTGAAGACAAAAAAACAAATATACTTTTCATAAATATACATAAGTTTGAATTAAATAGTCCTGTTACTTTTAATTATAACTAGTTTTGCCCTATGTTGTAGGTATAGCATACCATAGTTAATTGACCGTCTATGGAAGACTGCACTGTGTGTAGTGAATAGGAAATGTTTTGTCTCTTAGAATTGGCCAAATGAATAGCATTTAGGAGATATTTTGCTGGCTGTTTTTATCCCATTTCTGTCACACTAAATGGACATTGGTTTTCACTGCATCTACAGAAAAGTACAACCGTACTCATTTACTACGGATTTGTAGCTGAGATTCAAAGCTACAATTGTGGAATATTTCACACACCTGGCTTATATAATAGCAAAGGTAGGAGGTAGAACTTATTGAATGACCCTTGTACATTACCAATTTTGTCTTGACATGAACCACGGTCTGCCGGTAATATTTGTCAGCAAAAAAGAAGAAGAAAATAAGGAAAATTGACCAGACCAAAAAAAATTGGGGGTGGGGGGCTCTTTCCTTTGAATGCATTTTTGTGTCTGTAGCACTCAAAAACATCCCTCTCCAAAATAATAGAAAGTCCTGAATAACCCCCTGTTTACTCAAGTGGACTAATCCAGTTGACTAATCCAGTTAATGGATCTGGCATACAAAAGACAACAAGCACACATATAATAGCCCACTTAAAAGCAACCCACTTAAAAGCCACAACCCCACACACATCTTCATCAGCCTCCATTGGATCATATCATATGCTATAACCACATTACATTTACATTTGTGCCTACTTACTACTTACAGGTATGTCAGATATTTGATAATTTTGCTCATATTTCTTGACTTTTATCTTAGCTGATGATGGTTGCATAATTTGTAATTAATTTCGTTTTGTTTGAAAGTTTTTCAGAACTTCCATTCAGTTTACTGTATGACTAATTTTACGCTTGTTTGGAAAAGTTTTGAAAACTTCTTGCAATTTTTAATATTTCATCAATTTACTTTGGCTTATTTCAATTTGTTGATCCAACAACACATTGTTCTCTTTTGGACTCTTTATTCTAATTTGATCAAAATACTTTTGTTGAGATAAATAATACATTGTTTTCTGTATTTTCATACTGATTCAGTTTGCCAGGTAACTTCACAGATAGGGAGATAAGTTTTGTTTCAAGTTCCAATAAATGTATGAGTCAACTTTTCATTTGTCCATAAAATTGATCTTTCTTTGTGTATTATGTGTCATTATGCTACTGTGTTTTGGTGCACAAGATTATGATCTGCTTATTGATTATTAACCAGCCATAGCCAGTGAGATTTAGTGCCACTTTTTTTTCTGTATATAAATTGATAAATGGCATAATTTATAACTTATCGTTGCATTGTCTCAAGGCCAACACATTTGGTATCAAAATGTGCCTAACAATTGGGTGGATCTTTCTAGCTGAAGATTATTTAAATCCATCAACTATTTTTGGAAATATTCTAGTATATTATGCTAGGGGGGAACTTACACATTTGGTTGGGTGTACAGGGTGAGTCAGAAAGAACCTGGGCACTTTTTGGGGAATGCGCCACAGAAATATTAGGCCTGCATATTCAAAACCAAATATAGTGTAACAAAGAACACATGGCTTTCATTCAAAAAAAGAATTTTTGAATTCGAACATTGCGTCAAAAAGTTGCAACCATTTGAGTAGAACCCGGTATTTTTAAGCCAATCCACGAAAATGGCAATAACCCATAGTATTGTTGGTTGCCTGATTCAGAGATGCTGATCAATGAAACTAGTGAAAAAACTGGAAAGGCACACGAATGTTGGATACGATATCTTAAAATGACTGGAAATAAATAGATCTGTGTAATTATGAGTAATAAAAAGCCTGACATCAAGAAGTAAAAGTAAAGGAGGCATATCTACTGATTTAGGAGGTAAACCCATTAGAATACTTTTACTTAGGAATGGCTTGATAATTTGAACATTCCATGGATTTGCTTCAGATTTTTTGGGTTTTACTCAAATTAGTGTAACATGATAACGAAATGGTCGAATTAAAAAAAAATCTTTTGAATGAAAGCCAACTTATAGGTCTTGAAAGCGCTACCATTGATTTGAAATATGCATGCCTACATCTTTTGAGACACTTTTGTGAACAATTTGCCCGTTCTTTCTGACTCACCCTGTATATGTTGTGTATGTTGTATTCTATCATTTCACCTTCAATAAAGATTCTGTTAAAATCGAAACGTCAGGTCCTCTTATATTTATTACACTTTCATATTTCAAATGGAAACCATCCAAATGATCTGTACTTTCCCATATCACCCACAGGGCACATTGCACAGTTCTATTTGTTTGATAATAACTTAGAATTATTGTCCAGCTTATATTTGATTAACTTAAAAAAATCAATGTGAAAAACTGAAATCACTGACATAGACCCTGTACACACTAGCAAAAATCCCTTCATTCGATGAAGCGCTAATGAAGATTAACTATTGAAGGTGCATACATGTAGTGTGTACGCTCCGCCCTTCATCGCACGAAGATTAAATCAGCTTCATTCGATAAACCTCGGGAGGTTCTTTCGACAAAGATAAATGATCATTTAATGAAGCGAATATGTAATGTGTACGCTCGCTTCGGTATCACATAGTGCCACTTTTTTCTGTATACAAATTGATAAATGGCACAATTTCTTATCGTTGCATTGTCTCAAGGCCAACAAATTTGGTATCAAAATGTGCTTAACAATTGGGTGCATCTTTTTAGCTAGGGGGGAACTTACATATTTGGTTGGTATATGTTGTGAATGTTTATTCTGTCATTTTACCTTCAATAAAGATTCTGTTAAAATCGAATATAAGGTCCTCTTATATTTAATATAGACTATCTCCGCCAGTCCCCCAACGTCGGCCTCATTATCTTTTGTGCGCATGCATTGGCCTTGTTAAGGGGACTGGCTTCCATTACCGTTTGTTTTTTCGTGCCGGACTTTGGTGTGGCATTTCTCCACACCGATTATCCGTGTACTTTCCGTGTGTGCGCATTTGATTTTAAATCAAACAAGCACACACGGACAAACAGTAAGCATCGTCCAGCTATCGGCGCTTGGGGAAATACATGAGTAATAAAAGCCGTTTTACCACCAATACAGATTAACGAAATTATAATTTCGTGAAAATATCGTCTAGAGAACCGATAATTATGATAATTTATACGATGACCGCCCCGTAGACGTGTCGACATGGGTGATTTCACGAACATTTGCATACCGCGGGACTGTCAAATCTCCAAACATTTTTAAAAACTTGACTTTGTTTATACTCAATGTGGTTTATACTCTTTGACTTATCGTGCTATCAGCATTAAAAGAAGCTTTGATTCAAGTTTTGGACATATTTCAGGTAGGTATTTTGGTTAATTTATATTCCGTCACATGTCATGAAGTCGGCCTACACCAATAACATAACATTAACAGCTGATACAGCAAGTGATGCATTTCACTTTTCAGCATAGGCCTACATGTATGTTGTGAAATTGTGGCATGGGAAATTAGTTTACACATTTATTAAAAAGATAATTTTCATGTTTGATTTGTGTTCAAAATTGAATGGATTGTTTGCAGTTCTCAGGCGAGTCAACACTTATAAATTTCTTCATGACAAAAACAACAACAAACGGAACGAACAAATCGGGGATCGAAATCATATAAAATACATGAGTTGACATCCAATCCAACCAATCCATAGGCCTACTACTAAAGTACTACTATTAGATACTATTTGTTATAGTCTACTACTAATGACTAATTAATACTATACTTGTAAATTTAATTAATTGATCTTTCGTGAGAAAGTTTCAACAATTTAATGTTGGATACCTTGTAGGCCTATGTCATGTTGAGTATGTGTATCCTGAGATTGCAGTCGTGACTCTTGGCATATTTTTTTCACATCTTCTTGCTTCTCGGATTTGATTTTGAATTTGTTGATCACCAAACTGACACAATAAAATCAAACTGCAAAACTGTATTTACTATTATGTAGGCCTACCTATACTATTAGCCTAAAAAGTAATTGATTCATAAATAGTGTAACAGGCTTTATAATTAATGTAGGGCAGCAGTGTACTAGGCTTTAATAATTAATGTAGGACTGCGGTGTACTAGCTGTAGGCTTTTAAAGATAAGCTAGCTAGGCATCATAAAATAGACGCGTCACGATAAAGAAAATGAACTAGTAAAAAATTGATAGGGTAGGCCTAAACAACTAAAGGCTTAGCCTTATTTTTATTTGTCATTCTTTAATTCTGGAATGATATAGCCGCAGTTCTAGGCCCTGAGGCTATAATTAAGCCCCGGAGTATGACGCGATTGCGTTATTTACGCCGTGATTCTCACTTTTAGGAACATTTCTCGGTTTATTGAAAATCGCCCGCGAATTCTCGGCATCATGGGTTTTATCCAAAAAAAATTCTGAAAAAATTCTGTCAATCTTTTATTTCTTAATCTGAAACATTAAGATAGAGATCAAATCGACCTGTGTATCAAGCATTTTAACAGTCGTCCGGGAATGAGATTAAATGTCAAGTGCCCAGGAAGTAGCTTCGATTTCCGCATCAATGCCGCGGTGAATACAATTACATCATAGCGTGATTAGAAGGGCTTTAAAACTAATTAGCATGCCGACCGATCGACTAAAATGAAGATAACTTTCCATCCTCGATTATTTACAATCGATTGCGGCAGCATACAATTAGATCATAGCATGATTCATACCAACAAAATGTGCCTCGCCTGGTCGATAAATCGTATTGCAAATTATACACGTGGACGATGGACGCCATTACGTAAACATGGTAAAGAAACTAGAAAGACCGACCGGGGGAACCATTTTTCAACGCTCGACAACAACAAACAAAATTCATTGATAAATAAATCATGTGATGATGAATAAATTACAATAATAATGCTGTAAATAGATCGGGGTGGTGCGATTGGTTGAGATTTGGTTTGTGTAATCCTTGTACGTGCGTGCGACGAATGTTTACATGTGTTCAGGTCATGACCTCGCAAGTAAAAACAATGCAGAAAGGCCGGCTAAGCCGCCGGAAATTGGTAGTTGTTACGGTGGTTTTTTCTAATGCCTAAAAAAATGACCGCTGCGTGTCGTTCGCCATGATTAAAAATTGCAATTTTCTTACGAAAAACGTGCGATTCCGTGAAAACGCGGGAGGTTTTTAATAAACCAAATGCTCCCAGAAATAATTTTGCGGTATTCTCTCGCTATCAACAGTTTTGGTGCGTTTTTCTTGGGATTTGCGTGATCTGATGAAATCTCGGTTTATCTCGCTTTTGCTTAAAAGTGTGTGCGTTTTTTACCAAAATCAATTGCGTTTTTTTCCGGGGCTTAGCTATAATAGTTCAGACAGTTCCAAATTGACGAAACCTGTTTAGCCTACAGCAGCCAATGAATTCAGACGAGCTGTTTGTGCAACATGGGTGACGCTTGCGTATGCTACAATCACGCTTAATTAGGTTTATACGCTTGGATTACTTTTGCGCAATGTCATTGAATGTGTGACGCTTGCGCATGCCAAAATCGTGCTTATTTAGGTCTATTTGGCTTGGATTACTTTTGCGCAATGTCGCAATGTCATTGGAATGTGTGACGCTTGCGTATGCCAAAATTGCGCTTATTTCGGCCTATACATTTGGATTACTTTTGCGCAATGTCGCAATGTCATTGAATGTGTGACGCTTGCGTATGCCAAAATTGCGCTTATTTCGGCCTATACGCTTGGATAACTTTTGCGCAATGTCATTGAATGTGTGACGCTTGCGTATGCCAAAATTGTGCTTTACTTTTATGCGCGGATAGATAAAAACAGAATATTTCTCGCCAGTTTGGAACTGATTGAACTATAGTACAACAATTCATACTTATACTCTATTTGGCTTCCTCTTGACAGTGAAGTAATTTAACAGGCGCAGCATTTATGCACTCACACGTATGCATCTTCCGTCTTTCAACGCTCGTGTGTATGCACCAACGTCTGAGTAGCACCAACGAATGGGTTTGCTATAGGCCTAGGCCCTAGAGTGGTCCCTAAAATTGTGTTGTTTTATCTATGCTCTACATAGTCTATTTGGCCTTCACGAGACAGTGATGTAACTGCGTATTCTACTAATTGCAGCACATTACACGCGCGCCTTCTCGAAGCGCTGTTGTATTATACGGAAGCTGCATCAAATAAAATTATTTTTAGTAAACAATGCAAAATCCCCAGTACCAGCATGGTATTGCATAATTGGTTGCGAAACTTAAACAGCATGAGGCTCGTTTTATTTCATGGTTCTGGGGGGTTGGTTAACACCAAACCTGCTTTAAAATGCTCATAGGACTAAAGTTAGGGACAGGGATTTTGCGCTTTTTAAAAGCACTAAAAGTGCTGCTTGATTTTTGAAAAAGTGCTTTTTGGCGCAAAAGGTGCTTTTTTAGGCAAAAGGTGCTTTTTTTAGTAAAAGGTGCTTTTATTCACCAAAATTATGATTTGCGTAAAAAATAAATCCAAAAGCGATTATATTCCATGTTTCCATGTTGACGTATTTCTTTTTTCGTTGTCAAAACCATCATTTTTCATTCAAAACTACATTCAAACTAAACTAAGTGTAGAATAAACACTTCCACAGTTATGTAACGTGTTGATTTTTAGGTAGATGGACATTATTTGTTAAATATTTAGACAATTTTGAAGAAAAAAAGCTGTGTGATGAAAAAGTGCGTTTTTGAGCAAAAAGTGCTATTTTGGGCAAAAGGTGCTTTTATGGTGCTTTTGCGCTTTTGAGCATTTTCCCTGTCCTTAACTAATGCAGGGATCAAAGAGCAGCTTGAACTCACCCTCCTCAAGTCTTCACCTCTCGTTCACCTTGTCAAAAAAATCGTAGGGTCAAGATTCACCATTGATTCACCTCTTGAAAACAAAAATTAGGTCAAGATTCACCACCCCGAAGAAATAGCTATGTGAAGATTCACGGGGATTCACCATGCTGTATTTATTCATTACGTCAAGATTCACCTCATATACAAAAATAAGGGGTCAAGATTCACCATCGGTTCACCTCATGCATCAAGTGAACGGTATTTTATTTTCTGTAGTTTGGCACTAGACTTTATTTTCCAGTCTGAAAACATGGCGCACAATCGTGCATTATAAAGCTCAGAGGGTGCGGACCGACTCTTCTTCTTCGGATCAGTGCAGAATTCATTATTATAAAATATATAGTCGCATATTAATATGCGCATATGAATTTGTTGGTACTTAAACAGGTGTTACCAGTCAAAATTTGATATGATCAAAACAAACATTAAAATATTGTCAGTTTTCGATGGAAAATGCTATCAGACGGCGGAGCTATCGACAAATTTACAGACATGCTGAAATTTAGAAAACAAACATTAAAATATATTGACAGTTTTCGATGGCATTTTTCTGGAAAATGCCATCCGACGGCGGCGCTAACAACAAATTTACAGACATGCTGAAAATTTGTCGATAGCTCCGCCGTCTGATGGCATTTTTCAGAAAAATGCCATCGAAAACTCAAGTTTAGAAAACAAACATTAAAATATATTTACAGTTTTCGATGGCATTTTTCTGGAAAATGCCATCGGACGGCGGAGCTATCGACAAATTTTCAGCAGTCAACTTTAGAAAACAAGCATAATGTTGACGTCAGACGGCGGCGCTAACGACAAATTTACAGACATGCTGAAAATTTGTCGATAGCTCCGCCGTCTGATGGCATTTTTCAGAAAAATGCCATCGAAAACTTAAGTTTAGAAAACAAACATTAAAATATATTGACAGTTTTCGATGGCATTTTTCTGGAAAATGCCATCAGACGGCGGAGCTATCGACAAATGTTAAGCAGTCAACTTTAGAAAACAAGCATAATATTGACGTTAGACGGCGGCGCTAACGACAAATTTACAGACATGCTGAAAATTTGTCGATAGCTCCGCCGTCTGATGGCATTTTTCAGAAAAATAAAAACTTAAGTTTTGAAAACAAATATTAAAATATATTGACAGTTTTCGATGGCATTTCAGACGGCGGAGCTATCAACAAATTTTCAGCAGTCAACTTTAGAAAACAAGCATAATATTGACGTCAGACGGCGGCGCTAACGACAAATTTACAGACATGCTGAAAATTTGTCGATAGCTCCGCCGTCTGATGGCATTTTTCAGAAAAATGCCATCGAAAACTTAAGTTTAGAAAACAAACATTAAAATATATTGAGTTTTCGATGGCGTTTTTCTGGAAAATACCATCAGACGGCGGAGCTATTGACAAATTTTCAGCAGTTAACTTTTAGAAAACAAACATAAATAAATATTGACGTCAGACAGTGACAAAAACCAAAAACCCAAACATAAATATTAATGGGCTTGATGAATATTTTTTTTAAAAAACCACCTGCATATTATCAACATAATACGGTAAGTAAATAATAATGTGTTAGAAAATAAAAATATCCCTGATGAAATCGTATTATTAATTTAGTTACTAAATAATTAAAATCAATTTTCTTCCAACTCCAGGACCCAAGCGAAACAAACAAACAAATTTATTGTAGAGCTAGTTCCCGTACTGAGTTTGAATAGCGCCCAAATTGGGTGCTTGATATCCAGCAATGATGTCCTCGAGGACGCTTCGTCTGTGTATTGGGCGCGCGCATGTTGGGAGGAAAATACAGAAACACTGTTTATTAAAATGCCATGTGCGAAAAAGATGGCGGACAACTGAACTTATTCGTAAACATAACAGCTTGTAATAGTTAAAATAATAAGTAAATATCATTCCATAAGTCTGTTAATATCTTAAAGTATTTGATAAAATGTTAAACAAGTGATCTACAGTCCATCTTTACGGAAGGTACATTGGAATTTAGTTTTATCGGCAATATTCACCGCGTGATCTTTAGCCAGTTTTTGGCCGGGCGTCCATGTCAACAAACAACACTACAGTCTACGGCAAGTGGTCCCACAGTGTGTATGAATAGCAATGGAAAGTAAAAAATAGCAGGTTTTGATCGGCTTTTAGTTACTGGAAATTCAGTTCAAATGATTAAAAATTTAGCATAAACATGATGAGTAGACATTATTTCGACGGATCATGCATGAGTTGGAGCGAAAAAAGTATGATTTTTGGCAAATCGGCGATGTAATGTTGTCTTGACAAATCTCGAGTTGTACGTAGCTTTTGTTTTTCATCGACCGGTAAAATCATGTAGCCATTAAGCTTCACCTTTGGGAGTGAAGATACGACGCGCATTCGACATTGCCGATTTTCGTGTTCGACACAGTTTCACTCGGTAAAAAGAAACGTGCGTTCAAGATTCACCATGCTTCAAATAAAACTAGATGAAGATTCACTATGTCGGAAAATAAAAACGGTAAAGATTCACCTTTCCCAAAACATTTGTATCTAAAGATTCGACGTCGAGATGGCGTCGAATCTTTGACGACCCTTGAGGAGGGTGAGTTCAAGCTGCTCTTTGATCCCTGCATAAAGTAAATATATTACCAAGATGTCAGCCTTTTAAAAAAAATTTTTTTTAAAAGTTATGGAAAAAGTGAAAAAAATCATAGAATTCCTGAAATATGGTGCGGGAGGAGACGAGAAACTGCTTTATTTTTTTACTTGGTCTTAAGCCTAGGATTTTAGGATAGGTTTACTGAAAGTATGCAAAATAAAAATAAAATGGCAAAATCTTCTATACGAAACATTTATAATCCATCGCGGTCATGCATGCTTCTATATTTTCCAAAGAGAGAAATACCAAGAATTTTAATGATACAATACATGAATCGACGAGAGATAATCAGATTAATACCAACAAACCTGCTCAACAACACACCAATAAAGTTCCGAAAGTGGACAAAATAAGTCAATTCCGAATAAATAATGTATAGAATGTTTGCCCATGATGAATGAGAACGTTCGTTCGTATTTGATCAACTCTTCACACAAAACATTGTCATTTTATAATGACAAACACATGTTAATTGAGTGATTCCCGCTCGCCAAGCGAGACCAGCGGTGGCTGTGCGTGTGTAGATAGCACATCTTGAAATTAAAAGCGTGCGATAACACAATGGTCGCAGATGTCGCAGTGTAATGTGATCTGACGCATATCGCGCAGAACCGCAAAAAAAACGGCACCGTTCGAGCTGCTTGTTCTTCAGTCTCCAACACAGCACAGCTTCGCGTCCATGCACCATGTTAGGAGACTGATGGATTCAATCTATATTTATTACACTTTCATATTTCAAATGGAAACCATCCAAATGATCTGTACTTTCCCATAGCACCCACAGGGCACATTGCACAGTTCTATTTGTTTGAAATTATCATGTTAACTATTTAAAGCTTGGACATATTGTTTATTTGCAGGTATGGTGATCGGACAAGTTCGACCACTGTTGTGCAAGTACTGCAAACAGAGATTTATTGGGAATGTACTTCGCTATCAATCACACCTACGTCACCATGAGCTGTGCATCACACCCTACTGGTATAAGAACCCAAGGCTACCACCAAAGGCCGGATGTGTTGAGTTGAGGAGAACACGACACATCAGACAGTATGAGGCGGAGACGCGATCTCCAATGATTCAAGAAACTTTTAACAATCAGTGCTTCAACCAGACTGATGATAAAAAACAACAGGAAATGACGCATACAATAGACAAACCGCACAAATGTCAATATTGTGACAAGTTTTTCATCCTGGCTAGTAACAAGAAACAACATGAAAAAACACACACAGGTGATAAACCACACAAATGTCAATATTGTGACAAGTTCTTCAGCCTGACTAGTCATAAGAACCGACATGAAATGATACATACAGGAGACAAACCACACAAATGTCAATATTGTGACAAGTGCTTCAGCCAGGCTAGTCATAAGCACCAACATGAAATGATACATACAGGAGACAAACCACACAAATGTCAATATTGTGACAAGTGCTTCAGCCAGGCTTGTTACAAGAAACAACATGAAATGATACATACAGGAGACAATCCACACAAATGTCTATATTGTGACAAGTTCTTCAGCCTGGCTAATTACAAAAAACGACATGAAATGATACATACAGGAGACAAACCACACAAATGTCAATATTGTGACAAGTGCTTCAGCCGGGGTAGTCAAAAGAAGCAACATGAAATCATACATACAGGAGATAAACCATATAAATGTCAATATTGTGACAAGTTTTTCAGCCTGGCTAGTAATAAGAAACGACATGAAAAAACACACACAGGAGACAAACCACACAAATGTCAATATTGTGACAAGTTCTTCAGCCTGGCTGGTAACAAGAAACGACATGAAAAAACACACACAGGTGATAAACCACACAAATGTCAATATTGTGATAAGTGCTTCAGCCTGGCTAGTCATAAGAACCGTCATGAAATGATACATACAGGAGACAAACCACACAAATGTCAATATTGTGACAAGTGCTTCCGTCAAACTGGTCAAAAGAAACAACATGAAATGGCACATACAGGTGACAAAACACACAAATGTCAGTATTGTGACAAGTGCTTCAGCTGGGCTAGTCATAAGAACCAACATGAAATGATACATACAGGTGATAAACCACACAAATGCCAATATTGTGACAAGTGCTTCAGCCAGGCTTGTTACAAGAAACAACATGAAAACACACACACAGGTGATAAACCACACAAATGTCACTATTGTGACAAGTGCTTCAGCCTGGCTAGTTATAAGAACCGACATGAAATGATACATACAGGAGACAAACCACACAAATGTCAATATTGTAACAAGTGCTTCAGCCGAGCTGGTCACAAGAAACGACATGAAAACACACACACCGGTGACAAAACCACACAAATGTCAATAAGGTGAAAACCGTGGGCAGATTTTGTGACTACCGTGATTTACCGTGATTAATGAGATTTCAAGAAATATGCGCGAAATTCTGTGATTTTTAGGCATTCAATTCTATTCCCTAGCCTTTCTGCCTTGTTTGTACTAAAATAATGTTGCGTTCATGTGCAAGTTTTGTTAGAAATTTATAAAACCTAAATTTTGTGTACTAAATGCAGAAAAAAATGTTTTACTCAATTTTGATATTAATAATAAAGCTGTTTTGCCCAACTTTTTGTACAAATATACCCAATAAAAAAATATTAATATTTTTTCAATCATATTTACATTTTTTAAGTAAAATCATTCATCGCACGTGCGGCGAAAAGCAGGGAAAATTGTTTTATACAGTGTTTGAATTAGTATCAATGCTGTTGTTGTTCAACATTTTGGAAAACATATTCAACAAAACAAGATTTTAATATTTTCTCACACTAATTTGTTTTTGTATGTAATACCATTCATTGCATGTGCGGTCAATTTTCATAGTCCTTTTAATAGTTCTGACACCAGTGCCATGTTATACAATGAACATCGTGTTACCACTGGTTGGAATTGGGGACGATGTTGAAGTGAATAGATTACCGATGTAACAAAGTCGGTCTGGTCAAATACACTTTGGTCGCATAAAACGGTGCGTTTGGGCTGTCAAATTGTTCAAAAAAATGAAATACATGTATTTTTTTTAAATAAAAACAATATATGTGCGACCGTGAAATTACGTGCGGGCGGTCGAGGACAACCAAACTTTTTTTATTGCCTTACGGCGGCTGAAATAGTAATTCTGCGATTTCACGGTACAGTTTACAAAATCCATAAATGCAACTAGTATATTGTTTTTATTTAGTCTTATTCTCTCCATCATTATACAATATAATATGTGGATATTCCATAATTTCAAGCAGTTTCTGTTATACCATTGGGTAGAAAATACAGCCAGTATGCATTTTCCTTAGTATCTTTACACAAATTGACTGAACTAATAGGTATAAAATGGTTGATTTGGCATACTAAAAAAATCCTAATATGTTCAACAATAGACCCTATATACTTACCGCTATTTCTTCCTTTGTCTCCTTCATCTGGCCGCACCACCTTGACCAGTCTTAGTCGTCTGAAGTACTCAAAGACAGGCGCCCTCTTGGTGACATCTTCATCAAATATCCACACATTTACACGGGCTCTGGTTATGGCGGTGTACAAGTACTTCAACTCAGAATTCAACACCTAAAGTCATAGATATGGTAGATATGGTAAAAGCATGACTAATTATATAGCCAAAATGTGACTAAACATGACCCAGCATAAGTAAATGGGGCACAATGCTGCAGTAGCTAATTTAATGGGGACTCAAGGAAGTTTAATCTTGATTTTTTGAATTGTGTGGGTGCTGTATTTGTTGAACTATCAAATCAATATAAAAGTATACATTTCTGGAAAGGAAATGGATCAGAGAATCCAAATTTGGCATCAATTTTGACCCAAAATGTTGATTTTTTGAGAACAATTTTTTCGAACAATTTTTAGCTAACAAAAATATTTTTTGTATCATAATCAAGAATGCCCAAATCACTTGATTATGATATCTATTATTTTTGAAATGTTGACCAAAAAGTGCAAAAAAAATTGATGCCAAATTTGGATTTTCTGATCCATTTCGTTTCTATACATGGTCAAACTCTTGAATCAAACATTATAAATCTGTACGAGTAGGGGGTGGGTAGTTGTTATGCAAGCTAGGTTATCTTTATAAAATATATATTGTTTCTATTGTTCTATAATATAACATTGATTGTAAATATTTGTGTAATTCAGCATATTGCTGCAATATGATGTTTAACAATAAACATTGAATTGGATTGAATTGAAAAATGTGGGACAAGGTCAAAATATGTCAAATTTCTCAATAGTCTTATTTCTGATCTATTATACATCTTGTATCCAACCAAAGATACAAATTATGACAATAAAGATTTAAACTAAATTGTGAGGTATTCAATTTTCATTTCCTCCATTGATTTGTTAACAAACCCAAAAGGTTAAATGTCCATAACTTGAACATTTGGATATGATGTTTTTAGACAAAGTGATTTTCAATAATCCGTAACTTTGGTTAGGAATGCGATATAACATTGACTTTGGTACCAAAATGTTCCTTAACTTATAAATACAATCATGATATCACTAACTCAACATTCATAATTCCCTCACTACGCCTCATTATGGAAAACAAGAGACTAAAATTTGGCAAACAAATTATTGGATAGGATAACAAATGAACCAATATGGCAAATGCATGGCAACATAATCCTTGCTAGTCGAAGGGTCTTCCAGATTTATTGCAGGAAAATATGCATGAAATTGGGTCACAGAGGTTGGTTCTTGAAATTTGTCAAGTGTTTTCAATACTTTTTTATTGTTCGAGGTTGCTAAACAATACATTTGTTGCTTCGTCACTTGACTAAACTATAAATTTGTTGCCAAACGATAAATTCAATACCATATCACATTCGGCCAAAGATATGGCATGCCAAAGCCAGGTATTTTTCCGTATTGTGTGTGAACATGCAAGGGATCATAACTAATAATCTCACCTTGTGTTTATCGGGGTCAAATTTGAGCGGTCTTGGTCTATCAGCTGCATTGAGATTGTCTATGTCTATGCTGTGTAGGTTGGATACTTTAGCATCGTGGCCAGTGTTGGCGCACTGCTGCTCGTAATCCTCTATAAGCTCATCCAGATAATCTCTGACCACTCGCCATTCCTTGTCAGCCTGGGTTGGGAATGAAAATAAGATCAACGTTGGTTTGAGTGTGGTGGTAGATCATAGATGTGACCAATGACCATCCACGACAAACCCAGTGTAAAGTCGCCAGGGCCTTTTCAGAGATATGGCTTAATAAACTCAAGAAAATTCAATAAAAAACAAAGAATTTTCAAGAGGAATTTTGGTTATTTAAGTGTTTATATACAAAACAATAACTACATGTAGATGTCATATATCATTTTCAAGCTTATTTGAAGTAGATTTTAACTAAATCAAAATTTCCATTTTGAAAAATGGTGACTTTACAGTACACTGGGTTCGTTGTGGACGGTCACATATTTGTACATTGAAACATTTGCTTGATGCGACTCTCCTCATCTTTGTTCTTATGCATGTTTATGTTATATTGGTTGTTATGCAGAGAAGCGCTATGAGCGTCGCTTGCGGCGGATAACGGCGCTTCATAAATTACCATTATTATTATATGTAAAATGGAATATAAAATGCAATCATCAGGTAACTGATTCCTATTCCATTGCACCGAGATCTAAATTCCATTTGATCTCAGTCTATATTAAACCACTAGTTTCAACTATTTTGAACTGGATCCTAACCAGTTAAAACACAGTTAGAAAGCTGACCATTTTCCATATTAAAACAACTGGTTTGAACTGGATTAAACTGGGTTTTTTAACTAGATTTTCAACTGGAAATTAAGTGGGTTCTGTTAAACCAGTTTAACTAGACTCAACTGGAATTTAGACCTGGGCAATCAGTTGCTTGATGATTGCACTATAGTTTGTTCAGTTCCAAATTGGCCAAGCCTCATTACAGCAGGCGCACATGAAGGCAACAAGCGCATTGTGCATCATATGAATGAAGCGTGTGTAGGGCCAAAACCGTGTGCATGTGGCCATAATTGTGCGCGTACGCCTGGATTACTTTTGCTCGCGGAGAGATAAAAAACGAATATATCTCGCCAATTTGGAACTGATTAAACTATAACATGAATAGCAATATTGTTCCACTTGATCTTCACCTAATAGAAGCTCTGCATAGCCTCAAGCTCTCTAAATTGCATTTGAAAATAGTCCATCACCAGTATATTTACGCAGCGATGGAAATACCCACATAGGAGTTTCGACCCGGGGTAGAGCAAACCCCAGGTAGACAGACCTAGGGTAGACTAATTTACTTGCTTTTATGATGCTGGCATAACACTCTATATAGCTACACATATTCCGCATGACAGTGTGCATTGTTCCCCCCCTCCCCCTCCCACCATTGAACTAAGTACACTGAATCTGTATAACTCATTCCTTCTGTAGACTGAGTATAACACTCTTCAGAGTTTGTTGTCTAAGCTCTCTCGATGTAAATGACCTCCAGCTATTTATTTTTTCTATTATTTATATTTTTGATGTTGTTCTCCATATATGTTTGGGCTTTTATCTTGTTCCTGTCCCACGCCACTTTCATTGGCTTTTTTGGCAATTGTGTTTACTTGTATTTTGATTATTTCCTGAGTTGCAGTGAACCAATTGTATGGCCCATCAACATGATCAGAGCTCTCTGTAGAGAGTTACCAGCTTGATTTGTTCATTTACTTTGCTAATGTCTGTTGGGCTATCGTTCAAATTTGCTCTTTATATACCAAAAAAAAACCTATTCCATTATTGCACATGTGACTCTATACTACAGGCCGAAATTCTTGTGCGACCAAAGATGAATCCTTGTACAGGGTGAGTCAAACAAGGCGGTTCTCGAACGGCGCGTTTCGCCTGTTCATCAAAAGTGACTTGAAAGAAATGCTGATGAAACATATGATACAATGTAGCACTGTCACAGAGGTATGCATTGTAGTTAATGCAAGGGATGTAATACCCTACACCAAATCACATCAAGATAGGCCTTACAGATCTTATTAGACCCCAGATGACCTCTGATGACCTTGAAAATTTAATCAGCAAAAAGAACACACCAACCCCCTTCCCTCCACCAAATCACATCAAGATAGGCCTTACCGATCTTATTTGACCCCAGATGACCTCTGATGACCTCGAAAAATTAATCAACAAAAAGAACACACCATCCCTCTTCCGTCCACCAAATCCCATCAAGATAGGCCTTACGGATCTTATTTGACCCCAGATGACCTTGAATGACCTCCGATGACCTTGAAAATTTAATCAGCAAAAAGAATACACCACCCCCCTTCCCTCCACCAAATCCAATCAAGATAGGCCTTACTGATCTATTTGACCCCATATTTGACCCCGATGACCCCGAAAAATTAATCAACAAAAAGAACACACCACCCCCCTTCCCTCCACCAAATCCCATCAAGATAGGCCTTACTGATCTATTTGACCCCATATTTGACCCCCGATGACCCCGAAAAATTAATCAACCAAAAGAACACACCATCCCCCTTCCCTCCACCAAATCCCATCAAGATAGGCCTTACTGATCTATTTGACCCCCGATGACCCCGAAAAATTAATCAACAAAAGGAACACACCATCCCTCTTCCGTCCACCAAATCCCATCAAGATAGGCCTTACTGATCTATTTGACCCCATATTTGACCCCCGATGACCCCGAAAAATTAATCAACAAAAAGAACACACCACCCCCCTTCCCTCCACCAAATCCCATCAAGATAGACTGATCTATTTGACCCCATATTTGACCCCGATAACCCCGAAAAATTAATCAACAAAAAGAACACACCATCCCTCTTCCGTCCACCAAATCCCATCAAGATAGGCCTTACTGATCTATTTGACCCCCGATGACCCCGAAAAATTAATCAACAAAAAGAACACACCACCCCCCTTCCCTCCACCAAATCCCATCAAGATAGGCCCTACTGATCTATTTGACGCCATATTTGACCCCCGATGACCCCGAAAAAATAATCAACAAAAAGAACACCCCATCCCTCTTCCGTCCACCAAATCCCATCAAGATAGGCCTTACTGATCTATTTGACCCCATATTTGACCCCCGATGACCCCGAAAAATTAATCAACAAAGAGAACACACCACCCCCTTCCCTCCACCAAATCCCATCAAGATAGGCCTTACTGCTCTATTTGACCCCATATTTGACCCCCAATGACCCCGAAAAATTAATCAACAAAAAGAACACACCCTCCCTCTTCCGTCCACCAAATCCCATCAAGATAGGCCTTACTGATCTATTTGACCCCATATTTGACCCCCGATGACCCCGAAAAATTAATCAACAAAAAGAACACACCACCCCCTTCCCTCCACCAAATCCCATCAAGATAGGCCTTACTGATCTATTTGACCCCATATTTGACCCCCGATGACCCCGAAAAATTAATCAACAAAAAGAACACACCACCCCCCTTCCCTCCACCAAATCCCATCAAGATAGGCCTTACTGATCTATTTGACCCCATATTTGACCCCCGATGACCCCGAAAAATTAATCAACAAAAAGAACACACCATCCCTCTTCCGTCCAACAAATCCCATCAAGATAGGCCTTACTGATCTATTTGACCCCATATTTGACCCCCGATGACCCCGAAAAAATAATCAACAAAAAGAACACCCCATCCCTCTTCCGTCCACCAAATCCCATCAAGATAGGCCTTACTGATCTATTTGACCCCATATTTGACCCCCGATGACCCCGAAAAAATAATCAACAAAAAGAACACCCCATCCCTCTTCCGTCCACCAAATCCCATCAAGATAGGCCTTACTGATCTATTTGACCCCATATTTGACCCCCGATGACCCCGAAAAATTAATCAACAAAAAGAACACACCATCCCCCTTCCGTCCACCAAATCCCATCAAGATAGGCCTTACTGATCTATTTGACCCCATATTTGACCCCCGATGACCCCGAAAAATTAATCAACAAAAAGAACACACCACCCCCCTTCCCTCCACCAAATCCCATCAAGATAGGCCTTACTGATCTATTTGACCCCATATTTGACCCCTGATGACCCCGAAAAATTAATCAACAAAAAGAACACCCCACCCCCCTTCCCTCCACCAAATCCCATCAAGATAGGCCTTACTGATCTATTTGACCCCATATTTGACCCCCCAATGACCCCGAAAAATTAATCAACAAAAAGAACACACCACCCCCCTTCCCTCCACCAAATCCCATCAAGATAGGCCTTACTGATCTATTTGACCCCATATTTGACCCCCAATGACCCCGACAAATTAATCAACAAAAAGAACACACCATCCCTCTTCCGTCCACCAAATCCCATCAAGATAGGCCTTACTGATCTATTTGACCCCATATTTGATCCCCGATGACCCCGAAAAATTAATCAACAAAAAGAACACCCCCCTTCCCTCCACCAAATCCCATCAAGATAGGCCTTACTGATCTATTTGACCCCATATTTGACCCCGATGACCTCTGGTGACCTTGAAAATTTAGTCAGCAAAAAGAACACACCACCCCCCTTCCCTCCACCAAATCCCATCAAGATAGGCCTTACTGATCTATTTGACCCCATATTTGACCCCCGATGACCTTGAATGGCCTCCAATGACCTTGAAAATCTAATCAGCAAAAGAACACCCCACCCCCTTCCCTGACATCAAGTCCCATCAAGATAGGCCTTACGGATCTCTAGATATCGCGTCACAACGCGTCTCAAAAGTTTTAAGCATATTTGACCCCGATGACCTTGTATGACCCCCGATGACCTTGAAAAATCAATCAGCAACAGAACGCACCACCCCCCTTCCCTCCATCAAGTCCCATCACGATAGGCCTTACGGATCTCCAGATATCGCGTCACAAAGGTATTTCCTAGCACACGGCGGACGCCGGACGCCGGACGCCGGACAGAAATAGTGATAACATAGTCTCTTTCTGATTACATCAGGCGAGACAAAAAACTGCAATAGTGGAAAGAAGTCATCTTGTTTTAAAAACTAAGTTGAAGTTTGAATTTTTTTTAAACATTATACATATACCTTATTTGTTACTAAATTTGTGTGAAAAAATGAAGTCAATATCATTTTCCGTTTGCCTTTGGTGAACCTTTTGACCAGTGCACCCATTTCACACGTTTGTCCACGAGATACCCAAAATATGCATCAGATCGTAAAAATGTGTCTCTCATTCAAATTTGGAAACTTGAGTTCATTTGTGATGTTATTGAAATTTGATGCATCCTTTCTTGTTTACATGTGAGTTAGCATAATCAATTATAATCATACCCATGCTATGAAAGCGTATACTGTTGTAAATTTTAATAAAAAACTGACATTTTCCATTTTGTTGTTGGTGGGATATATTCAAATATGAAAATGCAATGTGTGCCATTTCAAATGAAAATCACTGTGCTCGTGGACAAACAGGTACATTTGGTTGTGCAACAAAGAGGGTCACCAAACACAAACAAAAAATGCAATCGACTTCATTTTTTCACACAAAGTTAGGATTAAATACATCATTCTTGCAACGTTTAAAAAGTTTTAAAATTCATTTTGGTTTTGAAAACAAAATGGCTTCTTTCCACTATTGCAGTCTTTTTGACTCACCCTGTATTGGCACATATATGCTGCTGCTTTATTCTCTAAATACACCTCTATTATCCACTGTACCCTGTTATGGGCACACGAATATCAACAAGTGTGCGGGAAAAGGAGCTGGATCAAGCCATCACTGAAGAATCATTTAAACGTGACTTGAAACTATGGATTTGTTTGATTAATGTTCACCTAAAAAGTAGACATTTCAAATACGTTAAAATGTGTGTTTTTGTGTCACTGTTTTCTCAATTACATGTACAGTATTCAGTATTGATATATTAATGTATAATGTGTGGGGGCTTTTTTGTATTTTCTGTTGTTGTTGTCATTGTTGTATGGTTATGTGTTTTAAGTAAATAAAGGTGGAAGCTAACTTTAGAAGAAAAAAAATGTTTTCTCAAGCTTCATCCTCTCTGTCTTTCAAAGTGTTGGCATACATGTTAGGAGAGGAGATAATCAAATACACAGGGGTATAAAGATATTTTTGTTGAACAGTATCTAGAATTGTTTCTTTTTATGGTCTCATAGAATTATAGACTGGGCACAAGGAAGAAAATGTCTGTAAGGCAACGGGAAAAAACACCACCTTGTTCAACGGGAAAACGGACCTCTCAGGTAGAGTCGGTTGGTCGGTCGTTTTTTGGTTTTGGTTTTTCCCAAAAGATTTAGGAAAATATTGGTGAATTATTTGAAATTTCAGTAATTTTCAAAAAATCCAATTTTTTTTTTAAGAATTTAAAATTTTGCAAAATAATTGCTGACATTTTTAATACATTTGTTTGGAGTTGAAAATTGAAAGAAAATGTGTCGGTCAGGCCCGTAGAACAGTGGGTTTTCCCCCGTTGCCTAATCTTTCAATTATACGTTATTGGGTAGTACATACTGGCGAGTCCTTGAAGAAGTTGTAGAGCAGTACATCATCAAACTCCAATCCCTTGGCTTCAAATATGGTCAATACCAAACCAAGACTCAGCTCTGCTGGGAGTCTCTCCTTAGCCTCTTCATTGGCAACCAGAATAACCTGAAAAACAAAAAATGAGTCAAAAAGATTGAAATATATTTTTGGATACCCAGCCAGTTTCTTTGATATAGTCTTTTTTTCCATCACGAGACAGTGACAGGCGGAACATGTGTCCTTCCGCCTTTATACACGCGAGTGTATACGCCAGTGCTTTGAGTGTTGTACTGCAATTAATGAATGACGCAGTTACGTCACTGGTCTCATGATGGACAAATAGACTATAGCTATCAGGCAGGGGACCTACATAGGTCTCTCTGGTAGCACACTAAGTTGAATTGAAAATTGTTGAAAGATGTTATGGGTATGCAACCAGATTTTTTGATAGCTCTGCGTGGGAACCTATAGGCAAACCATGATTACAGAAATGGCTTTGATGTCTTGATTAATTTCCTGGTGAACGGAAGCAGTGGTGTCAAGATTGGTATAGGAAGATGACCCTGATATGCCTTCTGAAAAAAAGACAATTAGCTGTAGTTCAATCAGTTCCAAATTGGCGAGAAATATTCGGTTTTTCATCTATCCGCAGGCAAAAGTAATCCAAGCGTGTAAGCGCGATTTGGGCATACGCAAGCGTCACGCATACAATGACACTGCGTCATTGCGCGCCATATTGCGCCATGTGAGCGTTTTGCGCGCAACAATCTTCTGAATTCATTCGCTGCTGTAAACAGGTTTTCGCCAATTTGGAACTGATTGAACTATAGCAATGGTAATTCAGTTCCCTTGACATGGTCTTGTCTGTGTACCCGATACACAGCATAATACAGCCAGTTTTGCGTAGGTTGGGTTCACCAAATTAAATGTTCAAGCAAAATCATATGCCTACATAGGTATGGAGGAAGCTATACTTTAATCGGCTCCAAATTGACAAACCTTTTAAATGCCGAGAATAAATACAGAGGAACGTTTTGGCGTACATGAACCGCAATGCGTGATGCATACATAACGGAACATTAGGATTACTTTTGCGCACAGATGAATAAAGACTGCACGTTTCTGACCAACTTGGTACCAACTTTACAAACTTTAGAATTGCATGTTACCATAGGTAAAAGGCTATATTAATAGACGATGTCATCTGTAACGTCACACTCACAGCAGCCAAGCAAACAAAAGCTTGCCTGCCGATGTGGGAGCGAATTGCCCGCCAAACAAAAGCTTGCCTGCCGCACATTCAAAGGGGGTGTCCACTATAAACCCTACATTAAACCAAACTAGTCATCTGTAACAACAGCAGTCAATGCAACAGTCAATACATGTTTCCCCATGCATGGAATGGAACCAGCACTTATCATTTTCATCAACAAAAGGTGACATGGTCTATATCTCATGGTTGGAAACATATGCCTTCATGGAATGGGATCTACGGTATAGTTTGATCAGTTCCAAATTGGCAAACCCTCCTTACACAGCGATTTAATATAGAAGGAGGCTGGCGCGCACTGTGCAACATATGTGTGACGCGTGTGTGCGACCAAAAGCGCATGCGTGTGGCCATAATCGAAGAGATTAAAACCAAATATTTCTCGCCAATTTGGAACTGATTAAATTATAGAATAGAAACACTTTAATGATATGAATATTTATGAAAAGTCTCTGATGCAGATATGTGAATAGTGCCATCACATATTCTATCTGTACAGTATTGTGATAGATGCAGAGTTTAAGAGTTTAATCCTTATATAGACAAGAGTTTAAATACCTGGTGAGCTCCAAATTCAATCTCGGATGTCTTGCGTTTATTGCCACGAAGAAGTAGGGCCAGATCACTAAAGCTGCAGGATTCCAGAAGTACGGGGGATGGTCCATCAAACAGACCCTGGTCACGATCCAAACGATCAAAGGAGTTGGGAAAGAAATGGAACATCAGGTCCACGACGCTGCAAGCCAGGTTTAAGATACCTGTAATGTACATGGCAGCATTGGTCAACATCAAATGAAAGTCCTTGAAAATGCATTGAAATTTTCCCAAAATGTATCACAAGTGCAACTGATTTGACTTTGATTCGAACAGTCAGTGTCAACTTACAGAATAATGACACCAAGGCGACAGGGAAAATAACCCTGTTCTACCTGCAATGTACATGGCAGTATTGGTCAACATCAAATGAAAATCCTTCAATGCATTATAATTTCCCCAAAATGTTTTTGATTTTGATTTGAATAGTCTCGGTGTCAACTTATATTAGAGAACAATGACACCAAGGCGACGAAAAAAACAAAACCCTGTTCTACGGGCAAACGGACCTCTCAGGTAAGAGTTTTAGCTTTTTTCTTCAAAAATGTGCTAACATTTTATCCAAAAGAATTTCTGGAAAAAAAGGTGAATTTTTTCCAAATTCGAACAAAATGGGTCGGTCGGGCCTATAGAACAGGTTGATTTTATTTTGTCGCCTGATATAAAATGCATTTAAAACTGACACATGTTTGCATTTCATGGGATTCATATTTACTACATGCTGCATTTATACCACAATGCACCATCTATCTATCTATAACATATACTCTACAAAGTTGCAAAATGCAATATCTAGCAGAGGAATATACATAATGGCGACAATTGAAAATAGACATTAGAACACATCATAATCTTAATCTACAACTACACATGTTATGAGCAATACATTATACTTTTTGAATACAGTGCTTGAAAATGTCCAGAGATTTGGCATTGTACATTGAGGGTGTCAGTGAATTCCAGTCCTTACTTGTGCGGGGATAGAAACTGAACTTATATGAGTCGGTGTGAGTTGGAACGATACTAAATCTCTGTGGATGGAATTGCCTGGTTTGAACAGCCTGTCTGCACAGGTAGTGCGGGATAGGAATGGCAATTTGTTAATTTTGAATTTTATACAGGATTGCTAATCTGTTATTTTTTCGTCTTTGCTCTATACCCCACAATGCAACATAATTATTCCGCAATTCATCATTACCCCACAACGTACCATAATTATCCCACAAGTTATAACTACACCACAATGCATCATAATTATTCCTCAATTCATTATTATCCAACAGTGCATCCTAATTATTCCACAATACATCACAATTTTGCCACAATGCATTATAATTAATCCCACAATTTATCATGATAACCAAGCACAAAAAATATCCAAAAATCAAACTTGAAAAAACCCTAATGTTGACTTAATAAAATACTTAATACCCATAGTTGCAAGCATAAACCCTTGGGGAAAATTTGATCAAACTCACGCTTAACTTATTTAAGTTGGACACATGCCCAAAAGCATGACCCTGTTTCAGAAATCTCATACAATCACACACTTTCTCATTTTGTCCAAATTTATGTTGTGCCACAACTATAAGGCCAAACTAATAAAATGTTGTGGTGCCCTCAAGTGCCAAAAATATTGAAATCGGGTCGGTTGGTCGATTTTCCATATTTTTTGCTGACAAATATTACTGACAGACCGTGGTTCATGAAAAGACAAAATTGGTAGATGTCAATTTGACTAATGTTTCTAGTGTAATAATATAGTTTAAAAGTAATCTATTCAAGCTAACTTATTTATTTCAAGCAGAAAATAGTAATATTTTGACAAATTGGGTAAAATTTAAATCTTAAATAAATAAATAAATGTGACCCTGATTTTTGAGATTTTAGGGTCGGTTGCTGAGGGCAACCCATAATCCCCTAACAGATACTGAACTAACCTGCATGTGACCGATAGTTATGAGTGAGTTGATAGACTCTCTTGGGTACTCTAACAGCAGAGTGTTTGCCAAGCGCCTTAACAGACTTGCTGGCATAGTGGAAAAGAGATCTCAGATCATCAAACCGAAAGGCTACCCCTCGCATGATACTCTGTGCAGTATCACCTGAATAAATCGGAAAGAAAAAAAGAATAGCAATTAATCAATAGGTCATAAGCTCACTTACACAAGGACTACGTACATTGATTTACTTTACGCTAAATTAGACCTTTTAACCCTAACCAGCCAGGCAATGTTTTTGTGTGGAAGCCGGGGGAGGAGGACAAAGTATGGATTCAACCTAGAGCTAAGTTGCCCACGGTTGCCCAGGCAGCGATTTCGTACCCACATATCGAGGGTTTAGTGCAACAAAGGGCTATCTGCGTTTTTGGCCAAAATGAGATTTTGGTATCAAAATGATCCGCACAAGACCAGGAACCTAATTATGAGAAAAAAGTTAATTCACCTAATCAAAAAGGTTTGAATAGCATTTCTTTTAACTTGTCAAAACCTATAGGTGACAATGATGGGTACAAATCTTTAATTAACTTTTTCTCAAAATGACCGAAATGCAGATAGCCCTTTGTTGGCATGTGCAACCTTTTGTACCAGCCGGGCCGCATTGTGATTGTGAGATCCATTCACGGGCCGCAGTGATTGTCAAACATTCCAAAACACATCCGGATACCCGCTTCTCTTCGCCATTTCAACCAGGGATTTTAACACGCAATCACAAGTTTGTTCCGATGAAAGGAATGCGCGCGTTGCGCGCGGAAATTTTCGACTTAACACTTATTTTTGCTATGAATGAGGTACATTTCTGCTTTAAACAAGTTTCTACCAAAACTAATTCCATTTGGGGGTACACATGCGAGCGTAGCGCACGAAACAATTAGATCTGTGCACTTTTGACCATTATAATTCCATGATTCCTCTTGCCAATCTCAACCGACATGACAGTTAATATTGGGGAAATTTCCCCCTCGCCCCCTCTGGCTACGCCACTGCGTCACCCTACTAATTATAAGGGAGCGACACCACTAGATCAATTCGCCATTTAGTGTAACCTAGGGAGTTGCGGTTAAAACGGGCCGCATCAATGGGAATTTTGGGATTGCTTCGCGGGCCGCAGATTAGAGGCCGGCGGGCCGCATGCGGCCCGCGGACCGCAGGTTGCACACGCTTGCACTAAACCCTCGATATATGCTGGAAAATAAAACCAAACTATACATAGCAATGTTACATTAAACGTAACCTTCCTAGACACTACAATTCACTACGGCATGAAAATGTCCACGCACATGCTACAGCATTGATTGGATGACATCATCGTCCGAGCTGATATGTAACCTTTTTTTTTTAATTCTACCTATTTTGACAATCATCACTATACAGTACACCTTCCACTATGCAACTCCAATCTACAACCTCTGAATTCTAAATTACATACTTTATCCACCGAGTGACACAAAATGACAGATTAGTAAATCAATGTTTACCTCCGAGTATCAAGCAAATTTGTGACCCGTCATGTCAAAATGGACATGTTGGATGTCCAAATCAAATTTGAGTTATTGGTATGGTTTGAAGAACATATTTTAAGCTTTGAAATGATACCATGTTGACAGTGATCAGCCTTTGTAATCCAAAGATATGATTTGAAGAAGTATATTTTTGTCTATTATTTTCTTTATATTTCACCAAATACATTGGCCTCTATCTCAAAACTGTGTTTGCCGACGACATTTCCTTTTTGACGTGACTGGTCACATTTAACCAACTTGGCTAGTTGTTTTTAAGGCACACCCAATCATTTGATATAGCGAAGCGCCCTCATTTTTCTACAAATTTAGTCTTTTCCCTAATGCTTTCCTACATGGTCACTACATGTTCATTTCAGCAGGTAGTCCATTTTATACCTGACCCAATGGATCAAATACCGGTGGGGGGGCACTGACATTGGAAAAGGGTATAGGTATGTGCCGCGCTGAAGACCCCCCCTTTTCACCCTCTGCTGCTAGCTCTTATGACCCCCCCCCCCCCCCTTTTGAGCCTGCATCAGTTCTTAAGACCCCAGTTTTATTGAAAATTCAAAAATCTTGATATTTTGCGTTCCAAAGCCCCAATTCCTTGAAAATTGTGCATTCTAAAACCAAACAAATTGAAAATTTGCGTTCTTGCTAATCAAAATTGAAAAAAAAGTTGAGTGCCCCCCACCCCCGGATAAAATATACTTCATGCAAGCTTACAGAGGTCAGTAAAGTTGATCTGTAAGGAACCTTATAAGCATATGAATGCAAGATAAAATTTGGGTGATATCTAAGACATCTCTCTAAATATTAGAAATTAGACTGTGGAGGACAGCCATTCAACTTTGTTCGGGCCTCTTACCAGTGAGAAACAGCGAATTAGGATCATGACAACAGCGTATGATAAGAGAGAGTTCAGCCTGTGTGAAATCCTGTGTTTCATCCACGTAGAACTGATGTACGGCCCAGTCTGGACTCTGTATGTCACGCATACGTCGGTAGATGTGGTACACCAGGTCCGCTTCATCAAACAGGTTGCGTTGCCGCTTCTCATGCTGTGTGTGGTGATGATGGAGGGTGGAAAGTGATGAATGTGTGCGTGTAAATGAAGATAATGTTGGGATGAGAATTAAACAGGTAAGGCTTTACAAAAAAACCGGACAAATGGTCTTCTCAGGTTGGGTCATCGGTTAGTTACTTTGGTGTTTTTTGTGTATTTCAGATTTTTTTGAAGTTGTATTTCAATAACAAAAATCAAAAATCAAATGATTAAATAATAAAATTGTTGCAAATTCAACAACAACAAAAAAGGTTGGTACAACATTATGAATGTTCATGTGAAATTTACAAGACTTCTAGACGCCACACACCTAATGACTGTTATAGGATATAATGAGCCAAGTTATGTACAGGTACAACATTTTGAATGTTCATGTGAAAACACACACATAATCTACAAATTTACAAGACTTCTGGACTGTCTATAATACACTTGTTATGAATGAGGAACACAGAAAATGTACAAGAAAGAGCGACAACCATACCCTAATCTGATTGGGTATGTAATGGGAACAAATAGAAGTAGCCCTGTTGGGTCATTGCAGGAATTGTTCAAATAGATAAATATATGTTGACCCAACATGAGTCAATGAGGCACAATGAGGGAAATATGAATATTGAGTTATTGATATCATGATCATATGTATAAGTTGAAGGGACATTTTGGTACCAAAGTCAATGTTATATGACATTCCTAACCAAAGTTACGGATTATTGAAAATCACTTTGTCTGAAAACATGAAATACAAATTGTCAAGTTATGGACATTTTAAATTTTGGTTTTGTTAACAAATCAATAGGGTAAATGAAAATTAAAATACCTCAATGTATAGTTTAACTCTTTATTTTCATGGATTTGAATCTTTGGTTGGATATAAGATGTATAAAAGATCAGAAATAAGTATTTTTATAAATTTGACTTGTTTTGAACTTGTCCCACATTTTCGCTCTTAAACCAAATTAACTTCTGCCGTATTGTGCTTCATTTACTCATGTTGGGTCACATATGAATGATGAACATAAATTGTCTGATAATTATTGTGCACCCTGAAAGCTTACTATACCTCATATGCTTCATACACTCTGTAAATCTTGCCTCTGTCGGCCGTGAAATTCGGCGCCCTCTTACGACCCAATTCCTGATAACCGACCTCGTCCAGATGACCTTTCTCGGTGTGAAGGGCTTCAATGGATCCTATGGAAAACCAGAAACAGTGAAAAATAGGGATGATCGTGTGTATAGAAATTGTGTAGAAAACGTGTATTATGTCTGTCTTGCTCGCACCTGCATGACTCGCAGGTTTGAACAGCCTGGTATTCAATTCGATACGGGTACTAATAGTCTGTTGTGACAACAAAATTGTCTCTCATACTTATGCATACTATTTGTTATGATATATTAAACTATCTTTAGAAAAAATGCATCGGTGGACATTCAAATCCGTCATTCAAATCCGTCAAACAGTTTGAACAACTAAAATCACTGCATGAATGCACTTATGCAATATTATTAAATCATCTTTATTCAGTCAAATAACCACATAAAAAATAAAGAAGAGAACATTAAAAACCAAGACAACTGGGGCCTATACTGACCACCAGGCAAGGTGTTACAAAAAGCACTATTGCACAACAATCAATATATAAAACACATTTAAAAAGGGAGGTGAGCCAGTCGTGACAGACCTGCTGCCATGAGGACCTATATAAAATTGGTAACGTTCCAATCCCGTTCGTGTCTTGATTGGAAAATGGAAAAAGAAGACATCAGACTCTTTTTCGAGATGTTATTTTTGAGAGCTGTGTATTTAACGTTGCACTTTAGGGTTCGTAGGAGACCTCTCAGACGTGTCTTAATAGATTTTGTTATGAGGCCCCTTGATCCTATTTCAGAAGGGATCAAGGAGCACTTGTAGCCTGCGTCCGAGATATCTCCTACCAGGGCAGCATATCTGTCAGTCTTGAGTTTATTAGCTTTATCAACATTTGTTTCAAACGGCACTGTGAGCTCAAATAAAATAATCCTTTTTTGAGCAGGGAATGTAAGCACAATATCAGGTTTTTGAGCTGTTGGGATGATGTCAGGAGGAACTGTTCCCCCTCCGGTGAGGTACCCTTCTATATCAGCGTTGATCAAGACGCCTTTGTCTTTAAAAGTCTCGCTATCTTCGAAAGTGGAGATCAGAATGCGGATGATATTGTTGTGCCGCCAGAGGTAACGATCAAGCATCTGATTACAATTATTGAGGATGTGGAGAAGAGGGGGCTACTACTTAGACGTTTCCCCCATTTGCAAAGGTTGGCAAATGTGGGGAGACTGTCAATTGCAGCATAAATTGCAAACTTAAGAACGCCTTCAGGAAGACCATACATAATAGTATATACATAACAATATTTAAAAAGTATATACATAACAATATTTAAAAAGTATTTTTTACGATTGTTTTTCTACATTTAAACTCGAAACCACAAGCACTCGGTACAATGAATTTATCTTTTCAGATCGATAATAGTTTCTGGGAATGCTAGTGTCGGTTATTTATTATTGTTGAGTAATTATTTCATGAAAGCGCTAGAGGCTAAGTGGCCTTTCATGATGCTTCCTTATGATCAATTTTAATCCGAGACACAAATAGCTTCAACAGAAAATAGCGGCTTAGCCGTCCCTAGTTCAAATGTCACTGGGAAAACACAACATTTATACATCTGAATGACGGCCTGAATAATAATACATCTCTTCTAATTTACGGATTTATTATGCCACATTTTAAGAATGTTCATATGTAATATGTTCTTGGTATGTAGCGGAAAAGCCCAGCTGTAAAATGTGTATCAATTTAAGGCAATTGAAGACCCAAGATTTAATACAATTTGAAAGTGGATGTTAAATGTAATCTGTCCTATATAACACATGACCTTTTCAAGACAAATTAAACACACACAAAACTGTCCAACCAGCACAGAATGTTGCTAATTCCATTTTTTTCAAGCATTTTCTCTCTCAAAAAAATATGTGATTTTAAAAAATCATGGTGGATAGGTGTTTTTTTTTAAATCCCACACTACAAACTGTTATTAGGTTCACCCAATCAACTAACAGCAGATTTTTTCTTCTTTCTGTCACCCACCTTTGATAAAGGAAGTTATCTCCATCCAATTCTGAAAATGTATTTTTTTTCTCTCCAGAATTCCAGAAATTTTCCGGAAGTCTTGCATCCCTGTTCTGTTGCCTCACCCACCTTTGATAAAGGAAGTTATCTCCATCCAATTCTGAAAATTTAATTTTTTTTTCTTCTCCAGAATTCCGGAAATTTCCGGAAGTCTTGCATCCCTGTTCTGTTGCCTCACCCACCTTTGATAAAGGAAGTTATCTCAATCCAATTCTGAAAATTTAATTTTTTTTCTCCAGAATTCTGGAAATTTCCGGAAGTCTTGCCTCACCCACCTTTGATAAAGGAAGTCATCTCCATCCAATTCTGAAAATTTAAAAATTTTTCTCCAGAATTCCGGAAGTCTTGCATCCCTGTTTTGTTGCCTCACCCACCTTTGATGAAGGAAGTAAGCTCCATCCAATTCTGAAAATGCAATTTTTTTCCTCTGGAATTCCAGAAATTTTCGGAAGTCTTGCATCCCTGTTCACCCACCTTTGATGAAGGAAGTAATCTCCATCCAAATCAATGTGGGATGATACGGCAGTTTGGTCTTCTTATTAATCTTCTGCCACAGCTTGTAGGCAAACACCTCGTAGGTCACTTCAGATCTGGGGTCAAACTTGACGTTGGCCTTCTCGCCGTCATTCTCGGCGGCGTCTGCTGCGCCCTCGTCGATACCGCCGTAGTCTGCCGCATCATCCGCTGATTCTTCACCGTCGCTTTCTTCCTCTTCGTCCTCTAGCACCGGGATGAAATCCAAGGGTCCTTCATCTACATAGGGAAGAGATTGGATGAACATCATTGTTTGGTTGTTGTCTGTTATTTGCTGCAATACTGGGAAATAAAGTTACTCTTTTTGGGAAGAAATTTCAAATTTTATATCATTTTTAAAAATTAAAAAATTAAAAAAATATTTTGTTTTTTTAAATAAGTTAAAAATTGTTTTAAATGAATACAATTTATTTTTAAATATTTTTTAAAAAAATCTTTTTAAATAATGATTTTTTTTAAAGTAAAATTAAAAAGGTAGTAAAAGTTGTGCATCATTTGAATTTATTATTATTATTAGTTGAAGTTGGGGATGGATTTGAGGACGGATTTGATCAGACTACGGTAGCGCTGGGGAATAATTTAGGTTTTCTGGACGAGTGGATAAAGGTGCAGCCTGCCTTAGAGAGTTAAGGAGACCAGGATTCAAGTCTCTGCCGGTGAATGTCCTTGCTTATTTTTCGTTGGGACATTCGCCGGTGTTTTTTAATATTTGTTGTTATAAATTATTGTATATTGTACACACTTTGGGTTGGTAAACTGCTTTATATTATATATGCTTTATACATGTTCAGGGGCAAGAGCACTTACAAGGTTTTGATAGATGTGCTTTTTGCCCTTGAACAATGTTCAAGTCCGAGCAGATTGCCCAAAGGTTATACATAGGAAGTATTGCCCTTAGATGACTCCTAATTCATAAAGCAATAATACAAAAAGCAATGCAGGACCGGCCGGCTGAGACCATGACATTCAATTTATTTGATAAACCTACCCAAAATATATGGGCTGCAACGACGACGATTAAATACCACCCACAACGTTTCTCAAACTTTGATATCAATTATTTAGACATTAATTCTTTATATAATTCACTAAGCACGAATGGCTTACAGGACACGTGCTAATGATTAATTTGACCAAGTATTATTTTGAAATAGCCTCGGATTAAGATGCCTAAATAAAAGGCGCTATGTCAATTCATTATTATTACACAATTCATTATTATATTTAGGACGGAAATGAGAAGCCGGAAGGAGACGGGGCGAGAACACTTCCATGAGCCCTGCAATGAAGAAAGACTCAAAATGTCACACAAACAGCCGTGATGGTGGACATTTTCCCGTCCCCAACCCCCCACGACATAGAGTCAGGAGAATGAAAGAACAAGGGACCAAACAGGACCAACCACCAACATCAGTGGCGTAGCCAGAGGGGGGGGGGGGGGGGGGGGGGGGGGGGTATAGTCAGACAGGCTGTCTAATGCAGACCTACTTTATACATGGTGAAGGGCCTGATAGAGATACAAGGTTTTGACAGAACACTGTAGCTAAATTAATGAAAAACTACACAGATGTTTTTTTCTAGAATAACATATATTAATTTTGTTGGATATTACAATCAAAGTGCTGATACAGTGTGCGCCGTGTCGGCAGCCAGGTAAATGAAGCGAAGTGATTGTGACATTTTCCTAATGGCAGAAAAAAACCTGTGGTTCAGAAGTCACATAGAAATGGTGGTCCCGTGCATCGGGAAGAGCAATACTCGAGCATGTTAAAAGGTTACAGACTCTTTCGTAAAGAGTAAGGGATCATCCCGGTCTGTATCTGTTCACACATCTAACGACCCCCATGGAAACAAGCTAATAGAGGCTTATTGGGTCATTCAGGGTCGAAGGAAGTCACATAAAATGGTGGTCCCGTGCATCGGGAAGAGCAATACCCGAGCATGTTAAAAGGTTACAGACTCTTTCGTAAAGAGTAGGGGATCATCCCGGTCTGTATCTGTTCACACATCTAACGGACCCCAATGGAAACAAGCTAATAGAGGCTTATTGGGTCATCCAGGGTTGTAGGACCCAAATGTAATCAAATGAAATCGTCTTCTTACCTTTCCCCCATCCACGAATATTTCTCTTCAGACTCCCGTCCTCATTCCTCGGAAAGTACGGATTAGGAAGCGAACTATCCAGCATCAGTAACCACTGCCTGGAGTTAAGGAACAGAGGAAAGGCTGCAGGATGCGCATCTTGAAGCCGGGCAGGTAGCAGGTTGTCTTCCACCTCGACATGCTCGCTCGCAAATTCGCAGGCATGGCTTAGGTCACGAAAGTTGCGGCGCACCTCGCTGCAGAGTACTGCGTTCTTGGTGATGAAGATTTGATGCAGATGGTCCATGATTCTCTCGTCCGTGTCTTCGTCCTCATCCTGTTCTTCGGGATTGGAGGTTGAAGACGTTCTGGAAGTGAGCTCGAGACAAGCGCCTGCTGATGCTGGGTTGTCTTCAAGGCTGGTTTCACTGCATGTCTCAAAATCTTCATCGTTATCATCTGGAAGAAGTATACATGAAAAATGGAATATGCTCTTATAGGCCATCTTAATTAAAAAAACCTGTGTCTCAAAGCTGCCGCACACATTAGTATTATCTGTGCGTTGTCCTCTGTCACTATGTGTGACATAGAGAAACAAACAAACCTGTTTAATTTGGAACATCGTCTGAAAAAATAAACTTATTTATCATTTTCACAACATTGAGATACATGTGTAGTGCTGTACGGAGACGTATTGATATTGTGTGAAAGCAAAATGATGATGATCGACGATCCTGAAAGTGAACATGAATAGTTTGTATTAAAACGACAACAGGGACAAATTGTTTTGTAGTAGTACCTTGAAATGTCTACTATTCAAACATACATGACATTGGATTTGTGCACAAAATGTTTGTTCCAAAGTCTGTGCGGTAACCCCCCCCCCCCCCCCCCCCCCCCCACCTAAAAGAATGTATTTTGCACATTAGGTGCTAAATTCCTGACAAGCTTTTTGAGTCACAGGTTTTAATGAAGATGGCCTTACAAAAAGAGATGGCTAGATAGATAGATCTAGATGGAGATAAATGTTTTTGTTTTTGAATGGATTTCAAAGATCTTTCTTATTTGGTCATCCAGGGTTTTGTCTGGATTTGTTAAATTACCCAGAAAACACTGCTTGTTGCTACAAGTGATTTTTTCTGTTCATGAGTACACTTTGTGTTTTAAGCGTTATTTCCCTGTGGCAAGTTTATTTGACATCAGTCTCACTGTCCTCAACAAGAGCGTTTTCCCTGTACGCATCTCGATAACCACACGTAAGAAATGTGATGCATGAAATTAACTCCATACAAAATACATCTTTATCAATGACTTTCCAAAAAATTAATCAAGTGTAGCATAGTGGCGACGCTCTAGGGCTCGCACACAGGAATCCTGGGTTCAATTCCTCAACCAACCTTTATCATTTTATATTGCTGTTTTTGTAACATACACGTTCTGGCAGTGTTCATAGTCCTCGCTGGATGTGAACAAAAGAAAATCTATTATATATTTCATGGCATTATGGGATATACGCTTAGGCTGCTGTGGTATAGCTCCAAACTCTACTGCTATTTTGAGTCACATTTCATGTATATTCCCATGGGAGTTTCTATACTCTTGTTTCCTCTCCTGTTACCAGTTTCCACGCGGCAGTCGTCTACCTGCAGACGACACTTCCAAAATTTCACAAAATGTTTCAAAAATGTCAAATGTTTTTAATTTCATCACCTTATTTGGAATCACCATAAGTAATGCATTAAAATAAGTACAAACATGCCTAGGATTGGTCCAGTAATCCTTGAGATAGACTTTGACAGTTTGAGAACGTTTCTGAAAAATCTTGTTTTGTCAATGGTCCGCGCAGAAAGTGATAAGAGACTCCCTGAACCTACCTTCCTCTTCCTCCTCCTCCTCCTCCTCCGTCTCTTGGTTGTGTATGAATGCTACATCACGCTCTATGAGAGGTTCACCAGCAGAGGCGGCCATCGTCCAATATCTCACAAAAGCTGTCCATAGCCGGTAGAGGCAGCACGTGGTCTTTCCTGTGTGAAAAAATTGACTCTGGGTAATTAATAAGGCCAAGAATTTTTTTTAGTTGTGTTGCCGTCAGCGATCGACCCTAAAATCGCATTTTTTTCCTCCAATTTTTTTTTCATTTTCCAATTTTTTTCATTTAAATTTAATCTTCAAGTGTCTAAATGTTACTAATTCTTGCTTGAAATAAATAAGTAAGCTTTAATAAATGGTTTTTAGACTAAATTCACACTAGAAACATTAGGTAAATTGACTAAGGGCCTATACCAATTTGTCTCAACATAAACCATTTATTTTTCAGCCAAGAAAAAAAATATATATATCCGACCGACCGACCCAATTTAACATTTTTTAGCACTTGAGGGCAACACAACTATTTTTTTGTTGGCCTAACAATGTCGGCTTGCGACTTCAAATTGCAATCCTGTCAAAACCTTTTTATCCTTGGTTTAGTCCAGTTGTTTTGCAGTCCAATCAAGCGCATGCCATTTGGAGTGATTGATCATTGGACTCAACCAAACATAGGTAAAAATATTAATCCAATGGATGCAGGAACAAAACACACTAAGGATCAGAAAACTGATACAAAACCATTCTATCAGTTCTTCTTCAGTCTAATCATCAACTAAATCAGAAGATGCATCAGGTTCTGATGGTTGACATTACCTCTGTATGCATGTTGCTAAAGCCAACAATTATTTTTTGTATTGGCGTAACCCTAATTTACCCCCCCCCCCCCCCCCCATATATGTTTATTTTTTTCAAAAGGAAAATTTAAAAAACCCAACAACAGACAACAAAAGAAAAAAGAAAATGATCTTTGGTGCTCCTCATCATAAAGAAATACAGTACACAGCAAATCGGACGATCCCAAACGACCTCGTGATATTTTTGTGATTATTTTACTCTGTGAGATCAAATTTAGTAATTTATAGTATATATAATTAAAAAATTAAAATTAAAAAATTAAAATTAAAAAATTAAAATTAAAAAATTAAAATTAAAAAATTAAAATTAAAAAATTAAAAATCCCGCCCGCCCACCCTACCCTTATTTTTAAGGGCATGTTACTGCAATACAACACATTTCTTTGGCCTAAGGGCTTGTCACTGGGAGCGATTGATTGCCAGGTATTGCAAATCCTGTACAATACACTTGCTGAGTTTGCTGTGAGGAGTGATTGGTTGTCAAATTTGATCAAACCGGTACATTAGGGATTAGGATGCATACAATTTGAATTTGTCCATGAAAATATACTAGCAAGTATAATGCACTTATCGATTGCAACCCAGCCCCAGGGGACCCGGGACTAGCACAAATTGCCAATGTGATGTCCCTAGTACAGTCCCCGCAGGGTAGGGTACCATATTGTGTACGTCCCGCTTTAGTCCCGCCCCCCCCCCCCCCCCTAGCCAGGACAAAGTATACGTCACCTTTACAGCCACAGCCCCCTTAGTCGGGACAAAGTTTTTAAAAAAATGTCCGTGATGTACGTCCTGGCTACACGCCCCGGGTAACGGGAGCACACTTTGTACGTCCCCGGTACACAACCCTGCATAGCCAGTCAACGGTTCTTGTACATCCCCACCATTTCCCGGGGCCAGGGTTGCAATTGATAAGTACATAACCCGGTGACTGTTGAAACAAAATGCACCCTGAACTGACCTGTTCCACTCCTACCCAGCAGTAGCACAGAGGCTTTCTGTTTGGGTTGCAGATTGATGATAGAATGCTCAAGCTCCGTCACTCTGAACGGAAAGTCCACCTTGACACTGCTATCCCTCAGTATAGCATTCACCAAGGAGGAGTTGAACGAGTAGAATTTCATGATGTGATACTCGTTCTCTTTGGAGCTAGCTGGTGGAAAGAATCTACTTGCTTTGTCCACTTGAAGCTGTTTGGATGGAGACTTTAGGGGCGACATTCCATCGCCGGTTTCACGGTAGAACATTGGCACACGTTGTCCGGTTGTTTTACCTGATGAGAACATTGGAGCGATAAAAAAGGAGATTCTTTATGTTTAATTTGTTTGGTTTTTTTGGTGGGGGGGGGGGGGTGTTCTGGAAAGAAGTCCAGAGTTTTAATGTTTGTTTAAACTAATTTTAATGGGGTTAAATTGACTTCACAGAAAATGAGATTATTTTCGACGCAACAACGCAATTAAACTAAAATTTGCAAAATCGCAAATGACGTTTATTTGCCAAGCATTTAATAACTAGTTTCATTGAGGATTCTTTTAGATAATCTTGAAAATAATATTTGCAAGCCTTTACCAAGACCAACAATTATGTCAAAAAATGAAACATTAACTTTTACACAAAAAATGGTTCTATGAGTATGACCCCAAATGTCTAAAAATAACCAAAATCAGTAATTCAGCTCACATCTCTAAAAATCAGTCCTGACGCCATTACTTTTGCACCCAGGATGGCAAACCTGTCAAAAAGTTGAGTGCCCCCTCCCCTAGTTTCCCTCCCTCTCTTCAATTCTTCAATTTGGTGGCCGCTAGAGTTGGATGACCAACTATTACAGCGGGCCCCTGAAACCTAGGGACATGAGTTTTTTTGTGTACAGGTAACAGACCCGGGATGATCCCCTACACTTTACGATACGGTCTGCAACTATATTTAACGTGTTCAGGGTGAAGCGTCTGAATACATGGGACCAACGGCTTAACGTGACTCTCCGAACCACGGCGTACTGACACTCACTGTATAGACCTGCATGTTGTACACAGTGAATGGGGTAGAGTATCAAATATATATATGATGTTTTTATAATGTGCTGTTTTAATAAGGACCCCAAATGGAAATAAGCCCTTTTTAGAGCTTTCTTGGGCTATCCTTGGCATTATATGTTTTATTGTATTAATATGTTGTGTTAATTGTTGTAAGTTTTTAAGATTTGTATATTTGATATGATGTATTGTATCTCTATGCCAAATAAAACTAAACTAAACTAAACTAGAGGAGAAATTCTACAATTAAATCCGATTATCAGCTTAAACGACGGAAAGAGGATCTGATAAACTAACCTCACTGAATTAAGATTTGATTGTAGAATTTCCGACCTAGATAGGAACTTTTTGGGGTGAGCAAAGAATCCTGGTTTCAAGGAGACTTGAACCCACGATTGATGGAAAACTTCCGACCGACGATCAGCGCGCTAGACTGCTCAGCCAACTCCAGGATTGCAAACCTGTCAAAAAATAGAGTGCCCCCTCCCCTAGTTTCCCCCTTCCTTCTCTTACCAGCAGTGAACTCCATTTTGGCGATGCCAACCAGTTTCTTCTGAATGATGCATTCCTTTCCTCGCTCAAAAGATTTCACAATAGTCTCGATGGTACGAGGCACGTTGCCGTGATCGAATACGACATCCCATATACGTATGATCTCCGAGTAGATCCTGCCGCCGGCCACTGCAAAGGTGCCAGACGCAGATTCTTCACCATCTGATGAGGAAAAGAAATTTATTTTTGATTTGGTGTATTTTTGCTGTTCTGTCAAAACCTTGTATCTCCATCCGGCCCTTCAGCATTTATAAAGTATACTTCCTATGTTTAACCTTTGGGCAGTCTGCTCTAAACATGTTCGAGGGCCAAAACACATCTTTTAAGGGAAGTGTCAACCCAAAATATATGGAATTTATTAAGCACTGCAACTTAAAACTAATAATGTAATGTACATAAAAGTATACAATTTTTTTAATGAAATGAGTTGGAGAATCCATTTATTTTTGGTATTAAATTTCACACAAAATAGTGATTTCTATATTTTTGCCCAAAAATCACCTTTTTGGCGCCAACAAAATTCAGACAACCTAACAAATCAGTTTTTGGCTTAAAAAAGTTTTTGTTTTGAAAATATTGACAAAAAAGTGATTTTTGAGATAAAAAACATTTTTTGGCACTTTTTGGTCAAATTTGTAAGCCAACAAAAAAACAATCCCCAGATTTAAATTGCTGGTTTATCCAAGCTTTCACTTGAGAAATTATCATTCTTTTTTAATTCACTTGAAAATCCTCATAAATCTTACTGACTTTGGATAAATTAATTGGCCGGTGTTTCAACTACTGTTCTGTTAACTTTCAGAATCCAACATTTCTTCTTTTTTTGCCCTCAAGTGCAAAAAAAAGTTGAGACAGTCGGCCCATTTACCTCTGCTGAAAAATATTTCTGACAGACAGTGGTTCACGTCAAGACAAAATTGGTAAATGTCAATTTGACTAATGTTTCTAGTGTGATAATAGTTTTATTTAAGCAAACTTATTCATTTCAAGCAGAAAATAAAATATTTTGAAAAGAAATTGTGACCCTAATTTTTGAGATTTTAGGGTCGGTCACTGATACAATTTGTGTAATTTGTTTTGGGCTTAGTCTAGCTCTTGTGGGAGTAGGTCACATCTGCATTACTGTTAATTACCTGCTCCCAGTCTTTTCTCAGATTCCTCGCTACACCTCGGCGAGAATGCAATTGCCAGCTCCCATAATATGCGCCCTCCTTTGGTCAACTTGGCCTCGTACAGCTTCATGTCTCGCTCCCTGGGTAGTCCCTCCAGTAGTTTACACAGGGTGGGCCTCCAATTACCGTTGCCGAGTAGCTGGATCTTGCGGATGATTCCCTGGTTTTTGAAAATGAAGAAAATGAATGAACAAAGCTCTTCAAATACAAAACAGATTTTTCAGAAACCTTTCCCAACTTTCAAGGACTATCAAAAGGATTACTGAATCAATGCTTGACATGTTTATACTTATTTCAATCCAATTCACATGGTGATCCCAAATATGGTGATGAGATTCAATAATGTTGACATTTTTGAAACATTTTGTGAACTTTTGGAATGTAGTCTGCAGACACCTGCCGCGTGGAAAGTGTTAAGCAAGGAGCTTGAATTTAATTATGATATTTCAATATGATGGACAAATGTGGTTATCTACTAGCAAAAGGACTCTTTAATAATTCATATCCATGTTTTAGTCAACTAGATTCACAGGATATAAAACACATAGATGATTTCTGAGCCCAGATAGATCATCAGGCTTTTTAGGCCCATTAGGCTGCAAACAATTTAAAAACCTGTTCTAAGGCGACGATAAAAACCCACCTTGTTTTACAGGCGGACGGACCTGTCAAGTGGGTCGGTTGGTCAGGTTTTATTTTTATTTAAACATAAAATGTCTAAAAAATCTGCACAAATCAGGATTTTTTGTAAAAATGTGTGAACATTTGGTGAACAAAATTGTTTGACAGATTTTCAGCCAAAAAACGGCTGATTTTACATGATTTGAGAAGAAAAAAATCTTTTAAAAAATCCACTTTAAAAACGCCAAAAGTGGGTTGGCTGGGGCCATAAAACAGGCTGGTTTTTTTCCTCGCCTAAGGGACTAATTTTTTTAAATCTAAATAAAAAGAAGAACATTTTGGGGGAATATTTTGAATTATTTTTATTTTTAAGAATCTTAGGACAAAATTTGAAGCGCAGAAATTAATGCAATGCCAAGATTTCCACATTTGTGATCCATCACATCAAAACATACCTCTTGTCGTTTTTTCTAGATATGAAGTAAAATGTCTTAAAAAATATAAAGAAATTAAAAGGAAATGCTAAGCTTCTATTCATCATATTTCCTGATTCTTATGGCTAAATTTCAATTATGAGGTATCAATTTAAAACCTTGATTTTGGCATGTTTTGATGATGTTAAAATCATACATTTGATAAAAGACCCCAAGAGGTATGTATTAATGGATGGGTCACATGTACAGCACACTGTTCATACATCCACCCTACCTCTTTCAGTGTATAGGGCAAATGCCCAACTTTAAGCACATTCCATTCCAAGCAAAAGTATTACACCCCTACTTTCCAAATCGGGTAGTTGATAATCTCAAGTATATTGCTAAAAAATTGACCATACCTCTTTGAGCTTACATGTACGTGGGACAAAAAAAACACATGCTTTTCTACGGGCAAGTGGACCACTCAGGTAGGGTTGGTCGATTAGATGTTTGTTAACATTTTTGTAAATGTTAACAATTTTTGAATTCTAAGAACATTTTTTTTTTTAAATCAAAAATTCAACAACAAAATCAAAACTTCGGCAACAAATGTTTGACTTTTTAAAAAAAAAAGGGTCGGACAGGCTGTAGAACAATGGCTTTAATGCAGCCTAATCTCTGGTATATTGCTCTTTGAGCTTACATGTATGGGGGACCAAAAAACATTCAGGTAGGGTTGGTGGATCAGATGTTTGGTAACATTTTTGTGAATTTCAACAATTTTTGAATTCTAAGAACTTTTTTTTTAAAAAATCAAAAATTCAACAACAACACAATCAAAACTTGCCAATAAATGTTTGACTTTTTAAAAAAAAGTGTCGGACAGGCCGTAAAAAACAATGGCTTTTTTGCAGCCTAATCTCAAGTATATTGCTAAAAATTGACATTACCTCTTTGAGCTTATGTGGCACATGCCTGTCTCTCAGCACCTTCCAGGTCTTAGCCGTACACTCCACCTCCCAGGTGAGGTTGTCAAAGATAGATGGGTCATGTACGTCCACTGCCTGTTCCTCTCTGTCATCTTCTGCGTCAACTTCATCATCTTCTTCAGGGGTATCATCTGTCAGAAGATTTCACAGTTTTTTCAACAAGCAGATACTACTCAAAACATGTTTTCATCTTTCTTTATTGTTATGTGCTTCTCCCAATTTTTTTTTTTTTTTTTTTTAATTTGAAAAAAAATTTAAAAAATTAAAAAATAGCGACCCTAGATTTCTGAAATTTCGGGTCGGTCGGAAAGGGCAAGTCAACTTTTTTTTTTTTGGCCTTAGGCATTAGAAAGGTTTGTATGCCATAACCAGACCAGTAAAAACCTCTTTTTCCCATCTCAACTCGATAAAAAAAGAACAAATTAAGTTTTTGACTGACCATGATCTTCCTGTGCTACACTTTTATATTGCCTTCAAATCTGTTATACAGAAGAGAATGTGCAATTACCTTGTGAACATTGTGGTTCTTTGGGTAACACTTTCTCCCTGACACTAGCCTGCTCCTCCTCTGCAATCGAGAGGACGTGGGTGTCTTCAACTCGAGGGCGCTTTGCAACAAACGGGGGCAGGACATCAATCAGACATGCTATCTCGCGTTTCATCTGCTCTTTCACAGATCGCGCCTGCGCGATTCCACTCAGCTTAGATGATGCATCACCAACACCTGTGCCATCGTCTCCAGATATCTGCTGGTAAGCAGCTGCGCCTCCTGCATGAGGTGACGACGTGGCACTATCCTGCGTTGCCAGGGAGGCGTGGTCCCCCTTCCCGCCTGATGATTTCGGCGACGGCTTGGGGTGATGACTGGCGGCTTGCGTAAGGAACGGATAGCGTCTGTCGTTGCGTTTGACCATCTGAAGAGCGATCTCGCCTTTCTTGTTGGCTAACTGAGGGTTGACTTTGTGCTTGGAGAGAAGCTTGACTGCTTCCAGAGAGAGATTCTTTGTGCCGTCTTTGATAGCTATGTGGAAGAGGCCATTGCCTTCAGCATCTTGCAGGGAAGGATTGAGGTATGGGATTCCAGATGGATCTGTGTACCTCTCCAAAAGGAAATTCAGGATCTTGAATTTGCGATCTGATTTAAAGCAAAACAAAAGACATACATACATCAAATATGGAAATGTCAAAAGTTAAACAGTCTTCAGCATCTTGCCTTCAGCATCTTGCAGGGATGGATTGAGGTATGGGATTCCAGATAGATCTGTGTACCTCTCCAAAATACGCTGGCTGCAACGAGACTTGAACCCACAACCTTTGTATTGTGGAGCGAGAACTAATCCGCTGGACCACGCGTACCCGTAAATGTAATAGTTATGGACAAAGCTTGGTTAAATATTGGAATTCAATTATCCCCTCCACTTATTGTAAGTTTATGATTCAAAAACGAATCTTGTTTGGGCACAAATGTGATGGGGTCTGGGGAGTGGGGGTGGGGGTGGGGGTGGGGGGGTGGGGGGCAAAAGAGTGCAGTTGTCGGTAAAATGCATATTGAGATATCGATGGAAATAAGCACAGCAAAACAAAGAAAATAAAAGACAATTTTACTGTAATTTGTCTTCATAAAATCGCAATACTGTATCAATCTTTAAACCACCTGTGTCATTTTGTCAAGCGCCTTTTGTTGGTATAAGATCTCAACTTTTTCTTGGAGAGACAACTGCATCCTCTTGACATGGCTGTACACAAATGTAAAGTGGCCTGAGGTACACATGTTGTTCTTTCTTTCGCAGATGGTCCTCCATCAATAATATGTCCATGTTTTGTTTACGTGCCTGTGTATTCATATAATCCACACATGGTGAAGTATATGGCACCATTCATAATTTCGTATGCAGACAGTAATTCAATGGTTGGTTATTTTATGCAAGTGTTTCCATTGCTGGAGTGGAGCGAGAGAAGAGTCTATTAATTGTTTTAATGTATGTAGCGCGCTGGGGTAACCCCGCTTGCCTGTTTCGCATGTGTACAAATAATAGGAAAATATAGGGAAGGCAAATAGATACTAGATCGCTGACATGTTGTATGCCGTGACCTTTGGGTGCTACTTTATATTGAGCTAACAGTGGCTAAAAAGATGGGCCTTACATTTTAGTAGTCATTGGGAAAAGGGGTGGGAGCTTATAAGGGCATGGGCGCTTAATAGGGATGACACGGTGTGCGATTAGAACTGTGGTCTTTTCTATGAAATCGGACAAAGATGAAAAACTTACCTGAAAGGGTAAATCCAATTTTTAGTGCTGCATGTAATGCCATATCACCTTGGTTAATAGTCAGCTTAGTTGGACAAGCCCCATGCTCCAGTAGTAGCATTATCATGTCCATATCATAGTTGTGATTCTTGATACATAGTTGCAGTGGATAGTCGTCTTCATTTACCAGGCCATTTGGAGGGGCATTTTGCTATCGACAGAAAACATTAGGAACATATTGTTTTAGCATGCTTGTATAAAACTGTTACCGGTACAAAAACTTTTATGTAATATAACGTAAGGTTGCAAGTTATTCTCGGGTAGGGTACCCGCCCGATATCTCGGGTACCCGGATTCCCGAAATTTAAAAAAAACAAGAAAACATTTTCAACATTTTTTCCAAAGTATAAGTATTGGATGACCCATATTTGACCCAAAATGACCTACATATTACCTCAGGAAAGATTTGTAAATGTTTGTATAATGTATAAATGTTTGTATAATGACAGATAGGTTTTGATTTGAATGCATTTCAAATTCTTTAATACACAGATTTACCATTTTGATTACAACATCACATGCATATTAACAACAGCAATAAAAAAAAATTAACATGAATTTTTTTTAAATCAAAATAAATTATACAAAAATAACAAATCTTTCTAGTGTTTTAATATGTTACAGCATGGCAGGTAACACTTTTCTTCCCATATTAAATGATAAGTTACTGAATTAAGGTATTTTGTGATTGTTAGAAATAATTTTTAAAAAGTGTATGTTTCTCTCGTTCAGAATGAATGTCTTTCGAATGAATGAAAACATTTCTAAATTATTACAAGACACCAAGATAGGTGATGCAATCATGGGCATGATATGGGGTTACCCGATGGTCATGTAGGGGTCACTTGATGCCGTTTAGGTGACCAGTTTTACTCTGAAAATGGAAATGGAAAAAAAAGAAAAACACTTTTTTTATGGGAGGGGGGGGGGGGGGGTTCCGGGTAATACGAAATACACCTGAACTTGCAGGCCTAATATAAAGACATGTTAATGGATTTTTTTTATAGATCTGCTTGGGCAATACTGGTTATTATTGATTTGATGGTCTTATCTGTTTTCAACATGTGACTCACCTTAGAACTCAAATATTTTAAATAATTGTCAGCCACTGCTTAATTATCTTGTATTTTTACTTTCATTTTTGAGTGTGTGAGAAAATAAGTTACATTATAATACCACATTTGTTCTCCAACGTTTATATTTGTTGTTCCAGTGTGCAAAAGCCCTAGCATTTAGTCTCCAGTCTTGCGGTCTTTAATTAATATAGGGGCATTGAGCTTTGCATGTTGGTGCTTGTCAAACTACACCAACTGTTCCTAGACTCTGTACAATGATTAAGCTTCCCTCAAATATATATGGAAAGGTGAACAAATGCTGGCAATGTCATGACAGTTACTCCAGCTGGAGAGAGATGGTTCCCGGAAAAAAGCGCTTTAATCCACCATCTACCCGCTCATCCAAAGTCAGGGCAGATGCAGTAGACTCGATAGAGCTAACAACAGGATGTAGTTTAACCTGGACTTAATAATCTAAACAACATCAAGACCATGTACGTCCTAAAAAAACGGTGATACTGATCAAACCAGGATGTGGCCACACTCGGTTATGGTTTTCAATCTCAATAACTTTGTAGCAATGTCAGGGCATATTTCAGTGATCACAATTTCTTCATATCGCACATGATCAACAAAAGATCATGCATTATTATATTTAACATGCATGTCCCTTACTGTACAGTAACAAAAATATCAGACACGATTGCTGTGGCCATCACTGGAATATGCACTGATATCAGTACGCAAATGAAGGCAATTCTTAAAGAGCTAAGAATGTTTAGGCCATTCTCATTGGTTCTCAGAGAAATCTGCGACATTTATATGAGACAACGTAATTAGCATAACCACCCTCGCGCAGTGCGTGGTAACTATAGTTTTCTTTCATAATGCGCATATCTGCAGTCCGTCTATTGAGCTTTTCCTGCGTGCTTAATTATGCGGCGCATTATGCCGACGCATGACAGACTCACCGCACGGGATTGGATGGAATGTTTTGGGGTTATTTGATACTAACAAGGGTTAAAGTTGACAAATATGGGCAATTAAAGTTACAATTTTGATTAAATACATGTCTAAAGTATGACTGTTAAAGAATAAAGGTATTGTTTTTAGACCGTACCCGTGTTATATTGTCTGACATAGATACATTCGGCGTAGATACACTGCGGCGTCGTTGTTCCACTTAAAATAATACTACCGCCCGCATTTATGTCATACAATATAACACAGGTACGATCTAAAACAATACCTTAAGGGTGCACTACACTAAATGGGGTATCCCCTACCCTTAAGTCGGTGTTTAAAGCTAGAATTGGAAAGTATGCATCACAAAATCCTCAATTTAAAAAGACTTGACAGTAATACAATTGCGTAAATGCCTATGATTTTTGATTAATTATGATTAATGGGACATCAACTACATGCACCCTGACTATAAACTGTGAATATCATCTAGGTAAATGTTGAGAGATCTTTCAAATTTGTGCTTTTTACTGGAAACATCGGCGATTACGGCGACACTTCCAAGCTCGTCAGAGAGGTAGTCAACTCCATGGGCATATATACTTTGGAAAATCGAGCAGGTCAACCTAGCTATTTTTTTCACTTTTTGGTGGGGAAATGTGATAATCTTTAGAAACAATCACTCTACGGGGTCCAATTTCGCAATTTAGTGGTCTAAAACAGAATTTTATATCAGTGTTTTTGTACATATCCCTATGGAGCTCTATTTAGTGGTGTGACCCATTTATCCTCTAAATAAACTATAGATCCCCCCTACCTCTAGCAATTTTTGCACCAACTTGAACTTGTCGATCTTCAGGCTCTTATTCCACATCTTGAGAAACGACGCTATGGAGATGTTAGAGCTGTCGCAACCGTTGGCATATCCTCCTTTCCTCATCAGTATAGAGACTGCTTTCCACCTCTGCTCGCCGGCAAGACTGTCTATGGTAGTCTTCCAGTTCTGAGGGCTGTCAGTGAATTCCATATCTGGAGGCAGGTCTGGAAAGTGAAGGATATAATTAATACACAAGCCGTCACATATTTTATTAACCCATACAGCCCCGAACCCCATGAGATCCCATTTGAAAACTATGCTGGCAGCATGTGTCGCCTCAGTCTATCTCGCCGGGCGCTCACGGCAGGTGATATATGCGCATAGAATTGTTAATTGCGAGTTGGCGTGACCCCCTGGCCGAGTGAACTAAGACACTGTCATCCATGCTGGAGGACCCAGGGTCGAATACCGTCGTCGGCAAGTCTGGTTTTTCCCGCTAAATTTCGCCCATTTCCACCCTGGATAGTTTTTTCAACATTTCCATCCCAAAAGTGTTAGGGTTATGAAAGAAATATTGTGTTTTAACTCACCCTATACAACGGGTGAAATACCCTTCACTTTTGATTTTCACCCTTGAAAATTTAACTCAAGAGTGCAAAATTTTGTAAATTCCATTATTCTACTGCCAAAAACATTGTATTAGCACACATTCCGGCCATCATTTTTGGTGTTTCACCCTCAAGAATTTTACCTAGTGAAATCACTTTTTGGCTCCATTTTTTTCTTCAAAAAACATAACAAAATCATTTTTTGATTGAAAAATTTCAGAAATTGCACCAAAATCATCTAAAGACACTTCTCTAGGAACAGGTTTTTTTGTGTCATTATTTTTAAAATTATTTAAACATTTTTTGACAAAAGAAATTGTTTTGGCACTTTTTGGTCTAACGTTTTAAAATATTTGGTTGTAAGAATATAAGACTGTTTTTTAAATACCGGGGGTATGTGCTGAAACAATTATGACAAAACTAGTATGACAAAATTTGACAAAATATATTTTGAGTTATCTTTGCAGAACCTAAAATGGGTCAAAAAACGTGTTTTTTATAATTTTCTCCAAAATGGACAATTCCATTATCATGGTTGGATTAATTGAACCCTTTTCTGCAAAAAACTGAATACCTTTATATAGATTAAATGAATAATGAAGAAGTTACGGCAGTTTTACGGAGGCTATGCTGAAGGTGTACAGCCCCCTTAAGTATATTGAACTTGTGTTTTGAGCAATATCCCTACTCCAGCATTGAATGTGTTTCAGCGCCGACCCCTGATATTTAAAAAGCTGTCTGATATTCTTACGCATGACTGTACCCTTGTAAGAATATCAGACTGCTTTTAAAATATCAGGGATTTGCGCTGAAACATATTCAATATTGAACTGTAGATTCACCTCCAAATAAATCTGTGCTAGCGCCCAACACTAGCCTGTGTTTTTAATTCAAGAAGGACCCACCTCTAACCATTAATTTAAATGTACAGAAAAGGTATACAATGCTCTTAATATGAAAGAAATTTGTGTTATTTGTGATTTGTAGACTATCAACTTAATATTTAACCAAAGAACCCTGATATTTTCTGTAATAGTAAGATTTGACACAACTTTTTTCTTTTCACCTCTTCTAGAACAAATGCACCGAATATAGCTAGCAGACAGCAATTTGGAGGGTGGACTACTATTCGACGTCCCGTTGCGGGGAAAAATGAAGGTCAACCCCACCAAAATGGGTGTTCTTTTGATGGAAGACATCAGTATCTTCAAAGAAAACAAGGATTTGAACAAACCAGTCGCTCGATAGCTGAAAAAATCAGACTTAAATTTGATCTCTTATGCATGTAAGTCGATGGCAATTTAATTGGTGGTATGGAACCTGTAATCATTGAGCAATAATCCAATCCACATCTCCAGTACTGATCCTGTCTGCTCACTGACTGTCAGTTGAATGACGAATTACAACGCATTTACTCACCTTCAAGATTGTGCAGCTCCTTTGCAAACGCTTTTCTGCATCGCTCCACGTCATTCATGTGAAACATGTTATCGTGGTTTTCATTGATGAATTGGACGTAGCAGGTGACCGCCTTTACGGGTTGATTGTGATCGGCATGGTGAAGTCCTTGTTGGTATAGGGATTTGTGAGTCATGTCAGACTCTGCAATTCAAAATTAAAGACACAATACACAATATTTACAAAATTTGAAATTTACTGGGAAAAAAAAGTTCCTGTCCCTTTTTTACGCAGGCTCCTTTCTCTAGTTTAACAATGGCGATACATCAATGAGAATTTGTCAAACAATATTTGGATTTATATTATGTTGTGCAGCTATTATGCCTCCTAGCATTAGGTATAACCCTAAACTTTAATAACAAACTTAAAATCAAATCTGCTCTCATCATGCACTGTATAACTATAATTGTAAATATTCATTGTCATGACTTTTTGATGAATACATGTGTGTAATGCACCAAACTTTGTACTGCGACTATTATTTTTAAGCGGAATTCTGTAAATTTCCATCTCATGAATATTTCAGAACCAATCGGAAGACGAGCAAGCGTATCGTCCCATCACAAAGCACCGTGTGATCGGATGATTTCCCTCAGGAGAAACAAACCCCCATACTTCACACGGAGTCTCCCTCTCTCTCTCTTCTGTTTCCCGTTTCATTTTCATTTTCTTCATCATCATTCTTCAGTTGCATCGGCTGAATTTTATCATGTGGACTTATGTTGCTGTAATAAAATATTTACTGTAGCTGGACTTGTGAAAGCAGGATTTTCTTTGTGTCTTAACTGTAATTTAATTTTCATGGACAACATCATCGCCATCTTAGATGCAGACAGTTAAAGTCATAAATAACGAGGGCTTTTATAGACAACTCAGCCCTTGTTATAAATATGTTCATGAACAGAAATTTGATCACTTTTAGGAAAGGTACTGGTGCTGCAGCTTCATATAAAACTTTTCTATTTTACCTTGCTTTTTTCTAAATACTTCTTCTTGATATCTCTTCTGTTCTCTGTCGCGGTTCTTTTTCTCCTTCTGACGTCTTTTCTTCTCTTCTTTCTTTTCCTCCTCTCTCTGTCTCCAAATCCTTCTATCCTCAGCTGCTTTGCGTCTTCGTTCCTCCTCTTTTTGTTGAAGTTTCTTCTTCTGCTCCTCCTCTTTGTTCCTGCGCTCCTCTTCTTTCTTCCTCCGCTGCTCCTGCTCTCTCTTCCTTCGCTCTTCCTCCTGTCTCCTCTGAACCTCTGCCTGTCTTTGTCTCGCTATTTCTTCTTCGCTGTGGAATTGCGGATTCTCCCAGGGCTGTTGTTGTTGATAATTGGCGCCAGAACTGATTTTCAAAAAGATTTATAAACAACAATCAATTAAAAAATTAAAGTTTATTCAGAGTATCCAGAGGGGAAAAACTAATTTGTCAAAAAGCAAGGTTTAAAAGCTTAGCAAATGTAACACATTTTTAGGACATTACTTCAGAAAGACTTATGGTTCTGTTTCCAAGGAATGAGACAAACACATTGTTGTTGTTTTCTTCAGAATTCTCACAATTTATTTTTTTATGATTTTTGTTGTGGAAAATGTCATGTTTATATTTTGCAAATTGACCTTTTTTTGTATTTTAATTAAATATTTTACATTTTTTGAAAATGTCTAAAATTGTTGAATACTCATCAAAATACCCCCTCAAAAACCACCTCCCCAACAACAATTTGTTTTAGGTCGCCTTACCTAACAAGGTATTCGATTCACAAATGTGACACAAGATTGGTGGGGGAAGAGCTCAACACAGCCATATAGAAAAAAAGAGATGGAAAGTGAATGTGTTTTGAGGAAGCTATCTACCCTCAGCAAGTCCACCTATGTTTTATTAGGAATTGAGTTGGAGGTAGATTTTTTTTGGGGGGGTGGGGGTGGGGTGGCGGGGGGTGGGGGGTGGGGAGGTGGGGGGGTGGGGGGGGTAAAATAATTGTGATTTTGAGATTTGTTAGCCTTTGATAAACAAAAAGCAGATGAAACAAAAAGAAAAGACAACCACAAGAAAGTAGAAAGGAGGATTGTTAGAAAGAACCATGTCTGACAAAATGCTATTTTACCAGCCATCTGCTTTATAACATTTCTTCGAGGAAAGAAAATGCCTTCAGCCTTTAACTGGCATGAGAATGAACACAATTGTAAGGGGAAAAAACACCCTGAAAAACCTGAACAATTGAAGAAGTGTGCGTAAATGGGCTACAAAAGACCCCAAAAACCAGACTAAAATTAAGTGAAAGTGTGGACATTTGGACTCCAAACAAACCTGAATTCAGGTTTAAACCTAAACATTTCTTGTGTCTGCTTCAAGATTTGGCTCATGCCCAAATTGTTAGAATGCCTATAGATGAGGTGACCTATGATGTCATGTATTTACAAATGGGACACCCTCTGTTGTTTCCCTCCAGGCAGAATATACAGTAAAGTTAATGAAGACAACATGAAATTTCTTTCTAATGAATTGTAAAACTCATTTAGTTTTAGTTTTTTTTGTGAAATGCGAAAGCTTATAGCATTCCTAAGCAAGTTTAAAGACAGTTTTGATAACAATTTGCTGTGACACCACAATCTAGTTGGAAAACCTGATCTGGCCTATGTAAACTATAGGAACTCTTGCCCGGTGTGTTTTGTCTCAAACCAACAGAGGGTGTCCTAAATGTCAACAAATGTCACCTCATCTATAGAAATCATACATTAGCTCTACTTTATTTTAGGCCTACAAAAAATATGGTTTGATTGGCCTAAGATGACAAAAGCAAATAGGGTAGGTTGGTCAGGGTTTTTTTATATCACCTGCTTTAGGGACTTAAAATAGCCGAGAATTAAAGCAAACAGTCAGAAACTTTAATACTTTGTTCAATTTGTATAACAGTCAGAAATGTTATACAATTTTTATATTTATTTTTTTATTCATTTTTTTAATTATTTTTTTATATTTTTTATTTTAATTAATTTTTTTCCTCCCTCAAAATAATAAAAACATATTCAGGGTCGGTGATGTATTTAGGGTCCGTCGGGTTAGGCCAATCAATCTTCTTTTTCTTTTTTAGGCCTTATGTTACAGCACAGAAGTCAAAAGTAGCCCAAGTATACGGTTTGCTGTGGTATTGGCAACAATGCCAACCCTAAATGCAGCCCATCACATCAACATGGAGACCCAAGTCAAATCTGAGTTATTGGTATGACTTAATAAAAGAGCACATTTTAAGCTTTGAAATGATACCATGTTGAAGGTAATCGGACTTCACAAGACATGATTTGAAGAAGCATATTTGTGACCTGTCACGTCGAAATGGACACGTTGGTGGCCCGAGTCAAATCTGAGTTATTGGTATCACTTGAAAGAGCATAATTAAAGCTTTGAAATAATACCATGTTGAAGGTAAATGGACATTGTAATCAAAAGATATGATCTGAAGAAGCCAAAGTTGTTCTATAATTTTCTATATATTTCACCAAATATATTGGCCTATCTCAAAACTAGGTTTGCCGACAACATGTCCTTTTTGACGCGACTGGCCACATTTATGTCTATTAGGCTATATTAAAAAAATCATTTGTCTCAAAGCTCCCGTGCACGTTAGTTAATTGGTGTCCGTTAGAAAAAGAAAAAAAGTTTCACCGATCTGAATCCCTAAGTTTCACCGATTTTTCAGATTTTCATTGATCACATCATTTTAAATACAAAAGGTCCACTTTTACAAGGATTTCAATATTTTATATTTATAAAAATAAAAAATAAATAAAAAAATAAAAAACGCATTCCGCATTAGGTTTTGAAACACTGAAGAGCTTTGATACAAAAGATTTTTTTAATATAGTCTTATTTTCTTTATGTCACCAAATAGAATTGCCTCTATCTCAAAACAGTGTTTGCTGACAACATGCCGTTTTTGATGTGAGTGGTCACAAATGTCTATAGTGCTATATGCAATCATACCCTTGTTGTTGAGCTGTCCAATATGGTTGTCCAGTATATGAATTGTAAGTGTTGGACTGGGTATGTTGCTCCCATTGAAAGCCACCACTGCCGCCTTGACTACCCGCACTCTGACTGGGTTGCTGGGTTGGTTTCGGTTGTTCTCTCTGTTGTTGCCATGTTTGTGAAGGTTTTTGTCTCGGTTGCTGGTTTGCTGTGGAATGTTGCGCGTTACCCGCATGACCTCTGGTGGACCACGTCTGTATTGCACGTTTTATTCCAGTCTTCACATCCTCGCTTGTGGCATAACATACAGCTGTACGACTCTCCTTGTCCAGAAGATTTGGGCTCACCTGGAATAATAAAAGATAACTGGGTAATTATTTATACAAATAAAATTGAGAAACCAGACCTCATTGCCATTGCCATATTAAATAGCATTCAAAATAGTAATTACGCTCTTGGTTATTTGCCCCTCACACAGTGCATGTATAAAAGTAAAAGTAAAGTGTTGCGTCGAGCTAAGTTCGTGCGCAGAGTGCCCATCTCTCTTTCCCTGGTGTTTGGGCCAGACTCCTCCTAATGTTTGCTGAGGGGTATGCCACTTCTCCTGCACAACGAGTCTGTTTTCCATTCCCAACATTAATTAATGCCGGTACCCATTCCCCCAAGGACACAACACGCTGGCCACAAAGGGACTCGAACCCACAACCTTTGTATCGTAGAGTGAGAACAGTGCACTTAAATATATTATTGTTCAAATAATGATATAATTAAATCTGGCACTTCAGCTATATACAGTCATCAAAAAAAGTAACTATACAGGGAATAAATTGGCTTCTAACTCTAAAATATATATATCCTACCTAAAAATATTAATTATAAAGTTGTTGGAAAATTTGTCTCCTTTAATATGAGATATTGCACGTTAGAATCGGGTGATTATTGAGGAAGTGGCACTCAAAAATGTAAGGAGAAATCCGATTTTCATTTTCACATTTTTATTTTCTACACGCGGACCAATCTACGGGTACCTTATCGATTACCGGTAGTGCAATTGGGGGATGCATGCGCAGGTTGGACAGTCGGCCGTATTGTTCCGATGGATCAATACGCCACACACACGCTACCTGTCATTCTCTCCCCCGTGTTGAAATGTAAAATGTGAATTTGAAATTGTGACTTTACCTTACATTTTGGATTGTCGCTTCTTAAATATTTAACCGATCCTAGCGTGCAATATCTCATATTAAAGAAGATAAATTTCTCAACAACTTTATGATTTAATATTTCTAGGTAGGATTTATATTTTTAGAGTTAAAAGTACATTTATTACCTGTATAGTTACTTTTTTTGATGACTGTAGACTCTAGCACCCTCAGTTTTAGGTCTATCCCACCATATCATCAGTACCTGATACGTGTGTAGATATTGCAGCGCTTCCATTTCACGACCGTTACTACTTTTAGCCACCACATGATATAGCGATTCTCCCGATCTGTCCAGCAGGTTACGACTCTGCGGCTTGGTGTATTTGTCTCTCAGCAGATAATCAAACAGTACAAACCAACCTGACATCAAGATAAATAGGAAACTTTTTTACTGGGGTTATAAAGAATTGGGATCAACATGGAGGCACAATACTAAATCCTTTCACTTTTGGTGTATGGTTTTGAAAAATAGTACCTAGTGAAAAGTATGATCGTCCCAAGAGAAGCAAATTGAGGGATTTTGCACAAACAGAACACAGTGGTCCCAAACAGAACACTGTGGTCCGACCCAGATTCGATCCGCGGACCTTCCACACGTCACATGCGCGCTCCTACCGATTGAGCTAACTAACACGCGAGAGATTGCCCAAGCATCAATTTGGTGCCCACATATGAGTTCGGTCGATGACGTCATTCAAATCAATGTGAAAGCATGCGCTTGGGGAGAGTATTTTGTTTAGTAATTCATAGTATTTAGTTCTGTTAGGGTTAATGGAACATGAAAAATGTGGTTCATTATCCCTAACTCTACTACACCACACGGCAACCGTGCAGAAAAAAATGTTTTTATAACCCGGCGTGCAGGTTTTTGGGGTACAAAACGGACCCAGGCTATATAACGAGGCGAATATACTCGCCTGGTGTAGTGGCTAGGATCTGGGGTTGGGGTGCTGGAGGTCCGTGGTTCAAACCCCGGGGGGTCGGGGTGACCTCTCTGGTGAATTTTGGGTGTCGGAAAAGAAATCTGTTGCCGTGTGGTGATCTCGAGTTAAGGTTAACTCTAACCCTGGCAGAGAGATTTTGGTGTGGATCGGGGGAGGGGGAAAAATTGATGGATTTTTAACAACAAACCACCGCGGTCCGGCCCGGATTCGATCCGCGGACCTTCTGCACGCCACATCCGCGCACTCCTACCGATTGAGCAAACACGCAAGAGCTTGCCCAGGCAGCAATTTGGTGCCCACATATGAGTTCAGTCGATGACGTCATTCAAATCAATATGACTTGGAGAGAGGATTTTGCATAGTAATTCGCAGTATTAAGCTGTTAGGGTTATTAAGCTAATTTGGATGTAAGTTGACATGAAAAGTTAACATTTTTTATTATTTGGGGGAAAATTTGGGTGGGCTTGATCTGATAGAAACCTGGATTTTACCATGCTTGCAAGCTCCATTTCCCTAGCAGAAATCAACCCAGAAATCAACCAGAATTGCTCGGTAAGCACGCTTCTTCGGCTAAAATAGCCCGGTAAACGCAACGTATCGTCTTGATTTAGGGATTAAATAAGCCTATCGTAACACTCTAACAGTAAAAGCGCCAAGCGAGCGAAAACGCCAAACAATTTTTCCCACCGGGAATTCTTTTTATTTTTTTTAATCTTTTTATTATATAAAATCTTTTTATTTTTTTAAATCTTTTTATTTTTTTAAATCTTTTTATTTTTTTAAATCTTTTTATTTTTTTAAATCTTTATATTTTTTGCAATCTTTTTATTTTTTTAAATCTTTTTATTTTTAAAATCTTTTTATTTTTAAAATCTTTTTATTTTTAAAATCTTTTTATTTTTAAAATCTTTTGATTTTTTAAACATTTTTATTTTTTTAAATCTTTTCAATGATGGCAACTGGGATTGGACTTGGACTCGGTCACTGCATGTCTGCGAGGCCTGTGGTCAGATGGCATGGCAGTTCACAGTTCTATATGCTTCTTTACCTTTTTCCTTCTTTTTTTTGTGCATTTTCCTTTTCCTTGTCCTTTTCGTTTTTTCTCCTTTCCCTTTTTTCTCTTTTTCCTTTTCTTTGCCTTCCCGATTTGTTCGCTCAATTTTTTGTCAGGGAGGGGGGCACTCTGCCCCCCTGACTACACAACTGGTCAGAATTATACCAAACCAGAAGTGGTAAGGAATCGCAAATATGGGCTGAAAATTATGGTGGCCCTGTTTAGGTGCTCATAGCCCAAAAGTTTATCTAGAATGATCATGAAAAATCCAGTTTAAAATAAAATTCAACCCTTACCCAAGAAACAAAACGTAAAATATTGTTACATTTACATGGAGTAAAAACATGCTCTTGAAATAGGGCCCATCTATGAGTATTTCGATGGGGGATTAAGTATTTAGTGGTGTGCCCCTACATGTTCTCAGTCATCCAATAGCAGAAATTGAAATGGGGTATAACAGAATATCTGGAGCTTACATTACCAACCCATTTAGTGTATGAAACCATCACATTTTTCTGGCAATTGACCTTTGAACTCCAGTCATAACTTGCCGATGCGAAGAAGGCCATTTTATACCTGCAGGGCTCAAATTAATCGAAGGCATCGAAGGCAAAAAGATGCCCCACCTAGTTGCCTTGATGCCTGCCCTTAATGTCTATCTGAGCGATTAAAAATTGGAAACAACAAATATTAAACCCTTCAGGACTTGGTCCTGGCCTAGCCAGGATTAAATGTTTTTGTGAATATGCCTTATATTTACCATAAGATAAAGCTAGCCTTAGAGCACAATGTAGAGGCGTGTCTCCATCTTTGATTGACAGCTCACTGTAGTCTGCTCCGTGGACTATGAGTTTATGAAGAAGTCGTACACCCCAGTCTTTGAGTTGCATAAGGGAAAGTTCACTGTAAACGATTAAATAATGACACTTTGATTGATTGTTGAGCATTATTTGTTAGAAAAATAATTATCGAGCCGGAATTGCATAATTATATAAACTGCTCAAAAAAAGTTTGGAATATTTTTTCAATCACTATTTGTTCAAATATCTCAGGATATGTTCATTTAGTGTAATATATCATTTAAAAGCTGATGTGTTCATCTTTACAATGATACCAAATTTGTAGCAATCCCTTGCTCTAGTGCTCAACTACTTGCTTGTGAACATGGGGAGGTCACAATCTAAATGTGCCAAAATCAACACTATTTTGTGCTCAAAAGAACATCTTTGTTGTCTGTTCAATGAAGTGTTACATTGACCACTACAGTGTAGTGTGACGATCTATTGATTTTTAAGCACAAAATAGTGTTGATTTTGGCACTTTCAGATTGCGCCATCCCCAAGTTCTCAAGCATGTGGCTGAGCACTGGAATAAGGGATTGCTTCAAATTGGATATCATTGTAAAGATGAACACATCAGCTTTTAAATGATACATTACACTAAATGAACATATCCCGAGATATTTCAACAAGTTGTGATTGAAAAAATATTCCAAACTTTTTTGAGCATTTTTTCTACATGTTTTGTTACTGTAGCCTGCTGCGATGCGGCAATGCACAGCTTTGCTAAAGCTTCCAGGGTATTTGGCAATGTTATCTCAGTCCTGTCAATTCTTCGATTGGCAGACCATTGCTTTGTATGGGATCCTCTCTATCTTTCTAATTTCTCTTGTATGATGACTAAGGCCATAAAAAAGTTGTTTGCTTGCCCTCGTCTGACCGACCGTGTAAAGCAGTCCCGACCGTGTGTCACTTTAAACCTTTTTTTACCTATATGACCTTCGTTGACACCCATGTGACCATATTGATCCTCTAAGGTCCTGATTTCAACTTAGAAAATGAAAAAAAATGTATTGAACTCTATTTTTCCCCTTTATTTCTGGTATTCTGGCACCTAATTTGGAAAGAAGAAAAAAATCAGACAGACCGACCCTACCTTTTGGAGAGCATCTATGGGCAAGCAAACAACTTTTTAATAGTCTAAGCTAGCTACATGTAGCTTTAATTTCTTTAACTTCAAAAATCTGACCCCTGAGTAATTTTCATTTGAAACCTGCGCTTTCCAAGGAATTTTTCACACCCACTTCCACCAGAATACTGTAAAACCAGAAATGTTGGTGAATTTAAAATTTCACGAATCAGCAATACTGGCCTAATTCACAGCATGAAAAAATGTGCGTATTCAAACTTGTAGTTACACTGTGTAATTTTGTCAATGCACTGCTACGGTAGAATGGATATATTGGCAGCATGACATTTTTGCAAATAAGCGCTCCACACAAAATGAGCGAAATTTAAATGCACACAAACATTTCTGGTTTTACAGTATGTCTTCTAGCTAACATACAGCATTCTTTTCCAGAACCATATTTCCACCTCCAAAACTCAATTTTCATGAAAGGTTTCCCATTTTACTTACCGCACCATAAGCTTGATCCCTATACCTTTTGTGGAGCAGCCAGTTGCCATACCACCCATTCCTTTCTCGTACGGTCCGCCCCCTCCCAGCAAAACCAAGTACAGTCCCTGCATAATAGATTAAATAGAATAATAAATCAATTATATCATCGCATATTTTACTGATCCTTTATCGTTTGCCATCAAATGCCCTTTGGTACACATTTTGTGTATGCACAGGCTACACAACGAGGGTTGAGCGCCAGAAGGCCGTAATTCAACTTTTGGGCAAAATGAGATTTTGGTACCAAAATAATCCATGATTTTCAGAACCATAAAGAGATAACTCATAAACATTCTTACTCCGACTAAAACTAGAGTTCTAAGTTGGGTGCTACAGTGTATTGTAAAGAGTCCCGAATATTTGAAAGTTGATCATCTCAGAATAGCATTTTTTGAGTTAGGGCCTTCTGGAATCATTTCCTATCTGCAATGGAGATTGTATGACATCATATTGATCGAGGCTGTGGCAGAGTATTTCAACCCTAACCCCTTAAGCATGTTTTTGACGATTAAACTATCAGGGGAGAAAAAAAGGGTCAAATTTTGGGGGAAAGATCACTGTTCGCCTACGCCGGGGATCTAACCTGGGCCGCCCGCCAAACTGATTACGCTAACGGGGGAGCTTGAAAAAGTAAATTTTTAACTCCACTGTTAGGGCAATCAGTCAGACCATGTGACAGCTCGACGGATTGTGCCACGAGATAGAACCGTGAAGCATGCAGCACAGCGGCTATTTGCTGTGGCCTTTTGTGGCCTCTGGTAAGGTTAAGGTCAATAGGGAATTTTTGTGAATTTTCATGATAATTTTGGTGAATTTTTGTGAAATTTGTGAATTTTCATGATAATTTTGGTCAATTTTGGTGATAATTTTAGTGAATTTTCAGCATTGTTTATTTTGGTGAATTTTCAACAACTTTCTGAATTTAAAAATTCCAGAATGTTTTTTTTTTTAAAAAAGAAGTTAAAAAACAATTTAGTTGAGTTGGTTGGGCCTGTAGAACAGGAGTTTTTTTGTCCCGTCACCTTGTCTCAAATCTTCAAAACGATAGAAAACCTACATACCTTGTACTCTTTCTTGGTCGACAATCTTTTGATTACTTCGCTCCATACTCTGGTATCTACTTGGATGCTACGAAATAAGAATTCTGCTTTTTTCCATTTTCCTACAGGGTACAGAAATGTTTACAACATGATTTCATTTACAATGGTTGCAAAAGATTTAAGAGATTTATTGGTTTTCTTTGTGAATATCCTACCATTATGGTGGTGGGGTATATACTCAAACTCCTTTCTCAAAACCTGGAATGCATTCAAAACTGTATTTTGGAGATTTCTTTTTTTACTCACAACTGGAAATAAGCTTACCGCTGGTGGCTAGACTCAATAGCAAAGACGTTAACAGCGCCCCCACATGTTATTGGGGCTGAAGAAAGGCAAGCGAGTTGCTGCCAGAAAGCTTCCCAGAGGCAAGCTTATTTCCAGCTGTGAGTAAAAATAATCTCCAAAATATGTCTCTACCCACACAACAAATGAATGATTCCATTAGCATAAAACACAATAAAATTAGTATTTTTGGTTTGCACAATTTCAAGGCTGAGTGGAACTCCAATATATCTCCAGGTATTAAGTACATCTCTACACCCCCCTCCCCCCTCCCCCCCCCCCCCCCCCCCCCTACCTACTGGTATAATGACCGGCAAACGAGGACCCTGAAGTGGTGCTATCCAAACAAGGACACACCAACCTGGATACACACCGACACACCGAGGACAATATGGCGATTTGCAACATTTTGCACATATCAATAAACCAAGGACCATCAAGGGTTGCCTGTATGTCCACAGTTGGAAGGTGTTTAGAGTGCGTTTAGAGTGCATTTAGAGTGAAAAAACAGACCTCTCAGACAGGGTTGGTCAGGCGTGGTTTTTTTTCACTAATTTGGTGACAATTTCGTTTAATTTCCAACAAATTGTGAAATTGTCAACAACAACAAAAACCTTATGTTTCCTTTTTAAAAAGAACACAATTTGAAATGTCAAAATAAGGGTCGATTGGGCCTGTAGAACAGGGTCATATTTGTTTGTTGCCCGACTTATATTCCATGCTCACCTTCCAAATTGCTAGCCAGTGTAGTGGTTTCAAAGACAAAATCCACCCTATCTTTCAGCTGCTGTGGACCGACACCCCGTACATTGCTTAATCCATCAATCAACGCCTCCAGTGCATCTTCGTGTTTATCCATAGCCTTCATTACAGTAGCCGCTCTCCAATATCCCTGAAGAGATGATGTATCAACAACAAAATGTTGTATGTTTAACATATATGCTTTATTCCGTTTATGGTCCTGGACCATAATGTCTGGTCAAAATCTCACAAAATCTGTAGGATTTAGCATGATGCAAGTGTTTTCTTCACAGGCCGAGCACTAAGGAACTTTGGCCTTCATCCCAATCTGATATGAATGTGACCTCAATGCAAATTCTTGTGGAAGACACTGTTATGCACACACAGGTGAGGAGATTTATTCTTGATTGCAGGCCTGGAAAAAATGGGCAAATTGGGAAGCTCCTTGCCAGGAAATTTGGGCATTTGGAGGGAAACTTGCCTTCTATATAAAGAAAAATATCAGAGATAGTGGGACATTTTCCATTTTGGAGGGACATTTGGGTTAGCTTGCTGGGAAATCAACATTTTTTCCAGCCCATGCCAGCACATTAGTAGGGGACCCCGGAATAACCTCACATGCCGTTGCCGTTGACAACAAACACAGCTCAGACGACAATTGCAGATTGTACCATCACAAAAAAACACGGCCAATATGTAGACTTTTTCCTAATCCTCGACATGGGTCATCACTTGAAGTATTTGCCCAAGGGTTTCCTCTAAGATCAAAATGCTGATTTTCACATATATTTTTAGTTGTAATGTCCGAGAAATAGCAGATTTTTGTTTGAGTTATACGATTTTTGCAAATGTAATTTTTATTTTGCTTGTAACATGACTTGATACGATAACTTGGATCGATCTACTGTATGGTTGAGTATAGCAAACAAACCCGATTTTTTAAAACGTTTTCTTTTGTTGTCAACAGCAAAAGGGAATCACCTATATTAAGCTACGCTCACATGAATCTCGCATCATCCTTGTATTCTTGATGGGATAAAGTACCGGTATGTCAAATATGATCATTCCAACTCATCATGCAGTACCGCCAATTTTCGCCGCTTCATGTACATGAACACTAACTCACCTTGACATAAGACGGATCCGTCTTAACACACTCAATGGCGTCGTTAAATGCACTGCCAAAGTCACCCAACTTCATCAGAGCTTGAGATCTATTACTGTGTATGATAGCGCACTCTCTATCCGGTAGCACATTCCAGACGTTGTTGATCTCGATACATTTGGTGTACATCTGGTAGGCCATGGCCGGGTCACCTTGGATAGCCCTATTGCCCTCCCCTTTAAGAATGCCAATGGCTTCTGCAGGGTTGTCTGAAAAAACAATGAGAGTGTATGAACAACTATGATTAGATTGTAAGGTTTGGTTACAGTAGTATTTCAATAGATGTTATTCATAATTGGAGCATTTACATCAAAAGAGGCTTACCAAAGTCCGTGTTCTTGACCCACTTATAAAATAAAATAAACAGTATAGCCTTGTATTGTAAGGATCAACGGTATATCCTCCTACTATCAAAAAATGGGAGATGTGCAGTGACTCTATCGTACCAAGAATATTACTTGCAATATTATATATATCAGCTTTATTGACCCAGTCTCGTCTGTAATAGTCTACGGTGCATACAATGTACTTGTTTGTCTAATGAAAGACAATAAATGAATAAATGAAATACAATAACATTTGATTGGTCAAGAAATCATGGAAATCACATTTTTTGGCACTTTTTAGTCGATAATTCCAAAAATAATAAAGATTTTCAACAACAACAAAATCCTAGGGAATTGTATGAGGAATATAATAAAACTAGTTTGACAACATTTCACAAAATATATTTTGAGTTATCTAAAGTTGCAGAACCTAAAATGGGTCAAAAAACATGTTTTTTATAATTTTTTCCAAAATGATCAATTTCATGATCATGGTTGGATTCATTGAACCTTTTCCTACAAAAAAATGTATACTTTTATATAGATTAAATGATTCTGAATAATGAAGAAGTTACGGCAGTTTTACGGAGGCTGTACCTGAAGGTGCACAGCCCCCTTAAAAGGAAATTAGGACAAATTGGGCTAAATTTACCAAAATTGGGTGTATTTGGGGGCAACTTGGCGCTGTGAAAAATTTGGCTACTTTTGGTCGTGGGCCGCGGTTTGAGCGGCACTTGCGCCGAGCTTTGGCACCTCAAATAGTTGGCAACACTGCATGAAGGTGATGTCTGAATTGTATGACATTTTGGGTTTAGGCTATGTTGATGATTATCTTTACGTTATTTGCTCATTTAGTATATCAATACATCTCTCAATGCCCCTTTAAATAAATATGTATACTTAGGCCTAAAAAAAAAAGAGGTTTGATTGGCGTAACATGACCAAAACAAATAGGGTAGGTCGGTCGGGATTTTTTTTTTTTTTTTTTTTTTTTTTAATTTTAAATCATCTACTTTTGAACACTTAAATGACAGCAGTACACACAAATGAAGAGACGGCAAAAATTCCCTTTTCTTTAAACATTTTTCTTTTTATTTATAGAAACCAACAGACTCTATGAGTACAAGTTTCTGAAGTTTTAAACAATAACAAACTTCAGATTTCAGTTTTTTTGTTTTGTTTTTATTGTTTGTTTTTTCCCCCTCAAAATAATAAAAAATATTCAGGGTCGGCGATGTATTTAGGGTCGGTCGGGTTACGCCAATCAAACTTCTTTTTTTTTAGGCCTTATATGACTAATTAAGTAATTAGCTGATTATTTAATTGATCTAAGCAATCGGCGGTAAACTTCAAAGTCGTAGTCTCATGACATCATATTCACTACCTGATTGGTGATGTATTGGATAGTGAATCACAATTTCACAAAACCCAATCACTCAGTATCACAACACAATCAATCCTTGACTTCAGATATTGTCATCAATATTTTTCACCTTTTCTGAATAAGATTAGGCTAATTTTAATAAATGTTTTAAATATAATGTGTAATGTTCCAAAAATATGTATGCCGTATTTAAATGGCTCAAACTATTTAAATTTCCAAGAAAAACGTAGGCCTACTTAAATTTTGATCGACCTGTCCCCGCTACATAAATCATTCCTTGCCGGTGTCCGAATTGTCCAGCCCTGGCAAATTTGCCAGTGCACTGGCAAATATGCCCGCTAAGTGGGCATATTTGCCAGTATTTACAGTTAATCCAAAAGTAGCGCTTCCACACAAAAAAATGGCTTATTCTACCCTTCATATATCAATTGTTTAACTCAATACCTAAAATTTTTGTGTCGCTTCAAAAAAATTCTTAGTTGCGTTTTGCCAGAAAAGTAATGAAATTTCAGTCATTTTGTGGCAAGTGGACATTTTGCCAGTATTAACAGTTAATCCAAAAGTAGCGCTTCCACACACAAAATGGCATCTTTTATCCTTCATATCGATAGCTGAACTTGATACCAAAATATTTTGCGTCGCTTCAAAACAATTCATGGTTACGTTTTACTAGAAAAAAGATGCAATTTCAGTCACTTTTGGCAAAAACTATTTTTGAAATTTTTATTTTCAATCTTTCATTGAAAGTGCACTATTACAACCCTAACCAGTAAAGCTAGTTTTTTGTGCGTATTGGGGGGGAGGGGGGAAAAGTGCTATTTTTTTTACCCGAAAAATCACCCAGCACCCCCGGGATTATATCGCGGGACCTTTCGCACCCAAGTCTGTCCCTCTACCAACTGAGCTAACTCCCTAGCGGCTATGCGGCCACAAACTCCGTGGCCACATATGCCTGCGGTAGGTGACGTCATCGCGGCAATGCAGCAGCACGTGCCTGGAGATAGTTTCTGGCAGTGAGATTTAGTGAGATTCAGTGCGGTTAGGGTTAATGCACATCAAAAATTGACATTTATTAACCCTAACCAGTAAAGCTAGTTTTTTGTGCGTATCGGGGGGAGGGGGGAAAAAGTGCTATTTTTTTAAACCGAAAAATCACCCAGCACCCCCCGGGATTCGATCGCGGGACCAGTGTTGCCAACACTGCGGTTTGGCCGCGCAATTGGGCTACTTTTGACTAGTGCGCCGCGGGTTGAAAAGGTGTGCCGCGGTTTGCTAAAAATTGGGCTACTTTCAGCAAATTTGGCCGCGGCACATAATCAAGCAGGTAATATCCTCCATCCATACCTAATTACACGGTCAATATTTATTTCAATAGACCAAGAGAGCTCAAGAGGATATTTTTCACAGCTACATGTAGTCTCCTCAATTTCAAAAGACCAAGAGCATCCCCATTCTTACTAATTACACGGTCAATATTAATTTCAATAGACTGAGAGGATGTTTTTCACATCTTGAGTAGTACCTCCACAACTGAAGGGTGTGTGAAGTGATCATTCAGGCGCATCAGTGAATAGAAACTGAATTAGCTTTAGTCTCCCGTTTGTCCCGTTTGTGCCCCGTGTGTATTGTTATTAAACCAATCGATCTCAAGTACACAACTCTTCTTTCACGGCTTTGTTCTTGATAGATAAAGCACCGGATGTCTCCGACACTAGCAGACTAGACTAGAATAGAAGAACAAGGCATAGATAGAATGGTAGTGGGATATTAAAATGTACTTGCATGTAGGCCTATTGCTTTTATTTTGCATATACGATTAAATAATTTTAATACATTATTAATTATGACTTTAATACATCAAGTTGAAAATCGGGCCATCAATCAGAACATCTAGCTGTAATCATGCTGTAATTGACTGATGCGTCCTTAAACATTACACAATATTTTCAAATATAGGCCTAAAGGTAGAATATAATACAAATATTTACATGATAAAAATAGAATCATGCAAGGTATTAAATGCTAATAATATATTGATATGATAATAAAGAAAAGAAAAGAGTCATCGTCCCAGATCCCAACACAAAATAACACAATTTTAAAATACAAAATTATAAGTTGTAGGCCTTCTCAATATTTGATCATAAATATATTCCGAGTTACACTTTTACAGAGTGATACGATTCCTAAACCATAGTTTAAGAGTGAATTTATTAGAATGAAAATATAAACTGTCGGGTTGTTTAGAGTAAAAATATAGTGTCGGGACAGGAAAGGTGAGAAGAGATCTTCTCACCTTTCCTGGTCGGGATAACCCGACAGTTTATTTTCTCTCTAAAACCATGATTTTGAAGTAATTTAGGAATCGTATCGCCCCTGTAATTTGGAATGTAACATTTGAATCATGCTTATAGGCCATCATCAATTGTTATTATTTACTCATTTATATGATAATAAAGAATAAATAATATATAGACTCGGACAAACTGGCGAGAATTAAATTAACAAAGACCTTAAAAATACACAGCCTCGAACCCGGTCCCTCTCGCTATCGCGGCGATTGGTTACTCCACTAGGCTACAGGGACTGTGCTTACATGGATACCAGACGAACGAGCTATTATGTATACAAAGTCTTTAGTTGAAAGCCTCTAGCAGCCGAAATACATGAGTAAATAATAACAATTGATGATGGCCTATAAGCATGATTCTAGCAGATTGATAATAAAGAATGATAGCAAAGAGTCATTATCCCAGATCCCGACACAAAATAACATAATTTTAAAATACAAAATTAGTTGTAGGCCTTCTCAATATTTGATTAATTTTTAAAATCCAATAAAAAGATAATTTTTCTTCAGTCCTGCCTTGATTGTCACGGTCACGTTTGTTGTAATCATAAATAACGTTAGCAAACACTTTTTCGCCCAATTGGGTGTTTTTAAGGGAAATTAAGTCAAATTGGGCTAAATTTACCAAAATTGGGTGTATTTGGGGGCAACTGGGCGCTGTGAAAAATTGGGCTACTTTTGGTCGTGGGCCGCGGTTTGAGCGGCGCTTGCGCCGCGCTTTGGCTCCTCAAATAGTTGGCAACACTGCGCGGGACCATTCGCACCCAAGTCTGTCCCTCTACCAACTCCCTAGCGGCTATGCGGCCACAAACTCCGTGGCCACATATGCCTGCGGTAGGTGACGTCATCGCGGCAATGCAGCAGCACGTGCCTGGAGATAGTTTCTGGCAGTGAGATATAGTGAGATTCAGTGCGGTTAGGGTTAACAAACAGGGAATCCTCTACGCTTATTGTGTGCTTATTGGTAATTTGGTGTACACACACCAATCCCCTCCCCCACCACAAACCCCTCCCAACCCATGCACAAACCCACTCAACCCCAACCACAAACCTACTCCCCCTTCCCACAATGCCCCCTCCACATCTAAACCAACCTCCCACCCACCCACCAAAAAAAACTCCCATCCCACCACAACAAACCCCCTCCCTTTCCCATCCCCAACACAATGGCACAAACCCCCTATCCCTCCAATCCCCACCACAAACCCCCTCCCTTTCCCATCCCCAACACAAACCTCCCCTTCCATTCACAAAACCCCTCTCACACCGCTAAAACCCCTCTCCCACCACAAACACCCTACCCACCCCACGGCCTACCCTCCCCACCCCATGCATCCACGCCACTACAACCCCCTCCCCATCACAATCCCAACCCCACCAAAAAAAACCTCCCCACCACAAAACACCTCTCCCACCACAAAACCCCTCCCCCACCACAAACACCCTACCTACCCCACCCCATGCATCCACGCCACCATCCCCTTCCCCACCACTAACCCTCTCCCCAGGGCCATCCCATCCCCATTCGCCACCACAAACCCCTGCCCTTCACCACAACCCCTCCCTACCACTAAACCCCCCCTCCCCAACCACAAATACCCTCCCCAACACTAACCTCCCAACCACAACCACAAATACAATCCCCATCACTAACCCCCTTCCCAATCACAAACACCCTCCCTATAGGCTATACCCCACCTCACATTAAACCCCCTTACAAAAATCACATTGTTGCGCCACCCATCACTACAAAAACTTTTTTACAATAGACAACACTTTTGCTTGATGCTGAATGGATGTCTCTGACACACCCCTTGTATTTCATTGGCCACAAGTACTCATTTAGGCTAGTGGATCCACCCAGATATAGTGCTGGGAGATATCAAGCCTCTCAGACTCAAACCCAAAATCACAAAATGTTCTTCATCTCTTCAACAAGTATCAGAATTTGCTTAATTCAAACAGGAAATCAAACATAAACCTTACCCCAACAGATTTTTACTCCATTGGAACAATTATTTTGGGTTTCAAACATGAAAAATAGTGAATTTATTACGCATTTTGTCTTGGTGGGAGAATTTGGCCACTAAATCGGTGGCCAAATTTAGACACCTGCTAGGAATGAAATTTATGACGCTCAGCTTCAAATTTCAATAAATATATATATCATATGGTAACTGTGCGTAGCTAGAATCATACAAATTTCTACACTCTATATAAGTTTGTGGCATATAACTTTAACTCCTCAAATGTCTCACAAACATAATGTCTTTAATGAAGGTCTTATTAAGGCATCATTTGGAAGAATATTTGTATTAAAAATGCGACTGCGAAATCGGTAAATAAGTTTTTTAAAAATACATACCTGGTGGTGGTCGATGACGAGCTCCAGGCGGGAGCTGAAAGCCACCACCGCGACCATCTCCGAAATTGAAAACGTTATTCATTCCTCCCTTCCTCCAGACGAAATTCGAATGAAACCATCACTTAATTTAACGCAACACGCATTATTGTGCAAAAGATAGATTACGGCATTTGTTGATGCAAGTTTATGCGAAATTATATTTTGGGAATTCCCCTTGACAAACTCAGCCAAGTGTCATGCGTGCGTGTGCGCGAAATTTAAAAGGTCATTATAGACTTTTCTATTCGAATCTAATGGGAATATTTGTTAGGGGAAAAAATAATGACAATTATTATTATATAATAATGTTTATTAATAGATCAAACGAAGGCTATTGAGCTGATATACGTGGATACTTTAATTATTAAAACAATAGTAGTTTGACATTAATTTATTAAAATATCCAACACGAAGAAATAAAAAATAACAAAATAACAAAAAATCCTGCTAATTATAACACCCCTATTATTAAATGAACAATCCCATCAATTAGCAGGAAACAAAAGAGGGCGATGTTTTTGTTTTTGCAACGTTTTACTGAAATCAGGCAGACGGTGTCAGGGCCCAGGTTCCACCCTAATAATTAAATTTGCAGGAAATCGGTTGAATCTAAACTAAAATGTGTTATAAAAAAGGACTGAATTGAAATCACATCAGTAGTGTTACTCGTACTTGCAGCAGGATTTTCTTAAAGACCCTCGTTTAACAAAATAAGCTTTTTATGCAATGTCAATGGGAACCAGCAGACACTGCTGGTGAGCGGCTGGTTACTGGTGACAGAAATCAGTAGTCATATTTTCTGAGGCTATTTTCGATTTAATTTAAGGAAATGTTAACGGTTGAATTTTCAATAAAAATAATGAAACCTTAAAGCGGACCAATATCATCTGAGACTAAAATTAGTCTCAGATATCATGTTGATTTTTTTTAATTTTAATTAATTTACTTCAGAATTCAAGATGAACATTAAAAAAAATGCCATTTATTGTTGTTTCTACTAAAAAACACCCAGCAAAACTTGATTAAAACAATGTTTTAAATAATATGTTGGAATACCACCTTTAAAAACCATGAAGTGCTGGTTGCGGCTCTATCTACCAGCATTTTTGAATCGACGTTTTGTTGTACTTGTACAACGAGAGGGCTGGTTTTTCTTAATCCTTATAGGTGTAAGTTCATACATGTATAAATACAATTGTAAAAAATATACAAATCCCAGTTTTTATCATATATTTTTTTGTAATTGAGGGCGCTGCCTCCACCACATATCGTAATGCCCCTGCCCCTTTAATGATGCAACCTTTAGGGAGTGCTCAGTAATTTGGTGTTGGTGGTGTTGGTGGGGGTTGGGGGGGGGGGCGGGTTCTGGGCAAAACAGTTTTGGATACTCAAGCTCGGGGGGGGGGGGCAAAGATAGAATAACGAAATTTGCGCGCTTTTGCGCGAATTAATTTCTACGAGGGTCATTCAATAAGTTCAACCTCCTCACTCATAACATCACTATTATGAATGTCAGCCTCATGACATTTGTCAGGATTATAGCTCTAAATCATAGTTACACATCTATAGTAAATAATATATGATATCTGTTTCACTTTTGTTATGACGCGATCAAAGCCAGAGAGATTTTGGACAACGGACACGGAATTAGCCTAACGGACAAATACATGTTTTTTCGTTTTCTCTCCGTATTGTATGATAAGATATAACCTGAGTGTGAGTGACTATATGAGTTATAACAGCCCGATTTAAATACTGAAAATATATAGAAAACAATAGTTGATTTCTGAATATAATACTGTATTTTCATGTATAGGCCTAAATCAGATGGTAGGCAATACTAACTTGTAGGCTTGTAAATAGTATAATATCAACTCGAACGTATTGCTTGCTACTTTAGCATACCGGAATACTGCTATTCATTCAACATTTTCGTATATATAGTAACAAGTCAAGCCATAGTGATGCCTCGAGTGTTTAAAATCTTAATATGGTAGTACGTCTCTCATGATGAGTTTTCCTTATTATGCAACTTTTAGAATAGTCAATCAGGTAGTAAATGGTGGACAATTATATCTCTTCGAGAGACTTGAAATATATGCATTACAACATAAATTGCCCGCTTAGGAGCGCTATTAATTGGGTCTGGTAAACCTATTGTTATCAATTACTACGAGAGGATTGCCTGGTTGTATATTTAAATTCGGGGCGTGTACGAGCAGCACTTTTTGCTAACCATGCATGTGTGAGTTTCCATTATGTTGCAAATTACATCCACGCTCATGCGTTTAAACTACTCAATGGGCGTTGCAATACAGCCGGTTGGTTGCACACGAGAATTATGTCATATAGCAACCAGCTTTGATGGAAGGCGAATATTTGAATTTGGTGCCGGTTTTTAGGGCAGCAATTTATAGCGCTGCTAAGTGGGCCTTGTAGCGTAATGGTCCTATGTTTTGAAGACCTTTTATTTCTTATGAAAAGCAAATATGACTTTTTGCATGCAGCGCTCTAAGGTAGGGTTCTTGTTCTGTTGGACTTATCGGCTGCATTTGATACGCTAGACCACAAAAGGCTTCTTGAACAAATGCAAACTAGATATGGCGTCGGTGGTACTGCGTTAAAGTGGTTTAAATCCCATCTCTCTAATCGAGTGCCGTCTGTTGCAGTTGGATCCAATCTTTCACGAACGCATACATTTATGTACCCCAAGGGTCTGTGATCGATAAACTTATCTCTAAATTACAACGTGTTCAAAACTCGGCCGCAAGATTAGTTACAGGCACAAAGAAACGTGACATGGCATAAGTCACGTTATCAGAAATCTCCACTGGCTTCCTATCAAGAAAAGAATCGTGTTCAAGCTCCAGCTCATCGTGTATAAATCACTTAACAATGCTGGTCCAAGTTATGTGTCTGAATTGCTGAAACCTTATATTCCCACGGCTAACCTTCGCTCTGGCTCCCGTGATTTTCTTGTTGTTCCAAAGACCAAAATGAAGTTTTTCGGTGATAGAGCTTTCTCCATCGGGGCGGGCCCTAAATTATGGAACACTCTCCCAATGGACATACGCCAGGCAGGTTCAGTTCAGGAGTTCAAGTCGCGACTTAAGACCTACTTATCATAACTTGGAAATCTAATTGCTGTGTATTTGTTCATGATTTTTTCATTTCATAATGCATTTTAATGCCATACACTGTATTTCATATCTCATGTTTTTTGTTTTAAAATATGCATTTGACTCTGTGTATGTATATTTTTGTAGTTTTCAGATCATTGTTGTATCTTTGCTTTAATCTTTTATTCATATGTTGTACAGCGCTTTGAGTTTAGATCTCACTTAAGTTAAGCGCTCTATAATTAATGTGTGTTATTATATTATTAAAATGAATGGCTGTTCTGTTCTGGCTCTGGCTATAATTAGAGGGAATTCATCCCCCAAGAAATCAGTCACTGTTTTGAGTCTGTTTAAGATATGTCTGTAATTTAGAACGGTTTTAATTGACCGATACGGTACGTTTTGTCTCTTAGAATTAGCCAAAATAGCACTTAGGAGCCTATTATGCGGTTTTGTATCCGTTTCCGTCGCACTAAATGGATGTTTGGTTTTACTGCATCTCCAAAAAAACCAGTACTTGATCAACTATGGATTTGTACTGTTGAGATTCTCAAAGCTATAATTATAGAATATTTCATACGACTGGCTTATATAACAGTGAAATGAGGAAGAATTAAGGTAGAACTTATTGAATGACCCTCGTATGATTCATCCACAAATTCAAGCTGTATGAACGTTTTTTTGGACCATTTAGTTCAAAAACTGTATTTACGGTTTGACGTTCGCATATATTGTTTCTTCCGCCGTAAAAGAATTTGGATTTGAACATACAATCATGTTCTTGGTTTGGATATGTTGTTTAAGTTGAGTTTGAATGTGGGGGCGGGAAATTACCAAACAATTTACTCCGTAACCCTTTTTTGAAACCATGCCAACATGCTCCTTACCCTTCATCCTCCTTTTTCTTTTTAAAACTTTTTTCAATGGGGGGGGGGGGGGGCTCCCCTTCTTGGATACGCCATTGTGTTCTTGGGCTAAATCATAAACAATCAAATTCACTCGATGAATAGTAGGCCTTGTTTAATATAATGCGAGTGCAGGCTTTAATACTGGGACACACCTATGATCCTATTTGAACCGGGGGTTAGGGGGGGTTGGTCAAAAAGTTGTTCACTTGGTTAAGGGTGGGGCCGGGGGGGGGGGGGGGGGGGTAAAAAGTCACAAAGACACCGAAAAATGCAAGTTGCCCGCCCACCGGCCCCACCAAAATATTTCTGATGATTTATATTTTACCAGATTTACTCGGGGATTTAATACTAC